>JAVQJS010045151.1:0-27399 GCA_036024795.1 Galaxias rostratus | reverse complement strand
GGGGGTGGGGGGGGGGGGTGGGGGGGGGGGGGGGGGCGGCGGGGCGGGGGCGGCGGCGGCCCCCCCCCCCGCCGCAAGAGAGCGCGAGAGGAATGTGCCACTTACATTTGAAAGCATCGAGGGTAAATTGAACAAGCTTAAGCAACTATAGGCAACTTATAACTGATAGCAATATAATGTCTAAAGGAGAAAGAAAAAATATTTGACACTTATTTTGCATGCCACCAGCACAATCTCCCGCAAAACTGTGACGAATTGTTTTATGGCCAACAAAGTGCCTCACTAAATCAGGATGCTCAAACTTGGTGTATAGTTGCTGATCATGTAGCAATGTGCAACGAGCACCAGCATTGTGTGTTTTCTTTCTGTGCGACAGGGAATGTAATTACACCAAGCAAACGGTAGGAGTCATCAAAATCAACACCTACAGATAAATTGCCTCAAGAAGGTCTTAAAGCGATTGGCAATTGGTACTGATAAAACTGGAAAATGTATTTCACAAGTTTTTCTACAACCAACCTTTATGTACTTACCATACACCAGTTTGTAAGTCATATACCCAGATTTCATCATTGGGTAGGAAAACTTCATCATCAGCAATTGACTGTAGATGAAGAGGGCATTGCACAATGACTATTGTCAGGGCATTGGGTACACTTAGGGTGATGGACTAGCTTTTAGAATATGATTCGAAATTAAACATCATCATTATATAATATGAATAGTTTATGCATCCAATGCGTTGGCATGTGATACGTTTAGATTAAGCTATATAACTAATTCGAAAATAATAAAGTCGACAACATTTGGACAGTTCTAAGCTCTACTTACCACGTAACCTCCCCACACATACAGGAGATTGTCCTCCACCAGAGCTGTGTGACCGCTTCTCTCCCGTGCAACCAGTTCTGAAGAGTATGCCTGTTCAAGTGCTGAATCCATGATTTCTGTTATTTATCAAGAAAAGGTCACACATTGTTCAAATAAATAAAGGCTAGCCTATTAAATCATTAACTCACGATGTTGGCAATAGTTCCACAGTTGTTGTTTTTTTATCCCCTGTAAATGTAATACAATTTAATAGAAGTTCTTGTTATGCGCTTTATGGAAGCCTTTGACAGCTTAATTGATGAAAAATTATTTATAAAATAATTGCGCACGATGTGGAGAACATTAACAGACGAGACTATTGAGCTTTCGCGTACTCGTAAAAAAACAAGGGTGCTCGGGGAATAGCTTGTAGGTCTACAATAAATACAAAAGACTATCGCGTCTGTTGTTGACATTTGTGCTGTCAGAACGAAATCCACATATCACATACGCTACTTGTTTTGAGCTGCTATCTATGTAGAACATTTACTTCTTACATCTTTGTTCTCTTTTTATTTGATCTATTATTCTTCAAGCATTGGGCAATGTTCCACTGTTTAAAAACATATAATCCGACGAAAATATAAAATAATCCAGTATAAATGGTGTTTATGTTTTTATGGGTAGAGCTGTTATGACAGAATACTTGTTTCACAGGAAATGACCGAACATATACGGAAGTTACTATTTAGCGGGAAATATTGAGTGTTGGTATCGAAAAGTACTTCAAAGATTATGGATGTCCGTAAAGTGAAGATTAAAGTGTCTGCAGGTTTCAAGATGCGGGGACTCATGCTTCGACCGTAATTTGCATATTTTTGTTACGCATTGTACAATATATGTAAATATTGTATGCATGTTTTTTTAGAAACTAAACTGGGCTGTTGCTTTCTAGCCATAAATTCGCTCAGTGGTTAATAGCTAAATGCTAAATAGAATAGCTAGCGGTAGCGTTGCACGGACTAGTTCTTTATCTGGCATTTCCACGATACAGTTTTCTCTTCAGTTGACCGGCTAGGTGGTTTTTCGAAGTATGTAAATTTGTCAGTTGTCAGGTTACTGTTCTCAGTTGCTCGCTGACGTTTGTTTCCCACTATTATTGATGTGTCATACATAAGTAATAACAGACTATTATATCATTAACAATAGTTAGACATTGAACATGCAGTAGGTGTGTTTTGATGAAGAACCGTGTTTTATCAGCGTGACAAAAATGCATTCAGTGAAACAATCCTTTACATATATTCTCCATATGTTCATAGTGAAGCAAGTCGTTATCTGGTAGAGGTCTTGGAGTCTGTCAACCCTTTAGAATTAGATGATGTCATTGAAAAAATACTGGATGCTGTTGAGAAACAGCCATGTAAGTGTGATTGTTAAACTACAATTTTTTTGATAATAGTTCACCCAACACATTCACTGTCTGATCATTACAATAGTTATTGACATTGTTTTCTGCTGCTTCATTTTGTATTTGCACCTCAACTCTTCCACTCCTTTATATTATAACATGTTAATGACAACAATGTAGGATGCTAAATTAATCTCTCACATGCCATTGACAGTGTCATCTAGTATGGTTGAACTGACGGTGATTGAGACCGCTGTGGAGGACTGCAGTCAGCCCTCTGATGAAGCTATGTAAGCTGTTCCTGTGTTGTACAAAATCAGCATCTCTGCCAAATGTAATATATGTGAACTTTGTAATAGCACGTAATTTGTTAAAATTACAAGTAATAAGACACATATTGCTGCATCTTTTTCATTTACAGAGACAATGTTTTCAACATCATTGGTGCCTTTGATGTGCCAAGATATATGTACAGTACAGAGAGGAAGAAGTTTGTGCCGTAAGTATAAAAAGTTTGATGGAATCGCCTAGGCTTTTCTGTAAAACTGAAACCCCAATTTGTCCCTCGCTGCAGAATCAGTATGACAAACCACCCAGCCCCAAGCCTCTGTGGGACTGCCAGGGATAAAGCAGAGCTTTTCCGGGAACGATACACCATCCTTCAGCAGGTCTTTAACCTCATCATATAATCCTATGAAGTTATGGATTAGCGGCATATCTAAACAAATCATAAAACAATTCGTTTAATTGATTCTTATTCATTTAGATTTTTTAAGAACTTTCCTTTGTGCCTATTGTTTTAACGAAAGATCCTTTGTAAACATTTTAGCGAACACATCGGCATGAGCTGTTCACCCCACCCGCTATAGGAACAGCTGTTGGTGAGGGCAGGAACAAATTTCAGGTAACACCTCTGAGCCATCTATTTGTATGTGTTTGAACGGCATCTTTGATTTGAGCTAATACTTATTATTTAAGTATCATATTTTCCGGACTGAAGCTCAAAACAGTTGAAGCACTGCTTGGCAGTACTGCTAAACTGGGAGAGGTCATCGTTTTGGGAATGATCACACAACTGAAAGAGGTAAGCGAGCGGTGCACCAGCTTATCTTATTTAAGAAAGAAACATTTACTATTTTTTTGTTTTTAATGAAGTGGAATTTTGTAACTTTACTTTGTAACTTTACTTGTGTATGTAATTGTATATAATATGTTATTACTTTTCTTATCCGTCTTGTTATCACCAACTCTTTAAAACAAATTTCATTTGATCTATTGGTATGTTTTATAGATCTGCCTAATTTTTCTCAGGGCAAATTCTACCTGGAAGATCTCAATGGAACAATACAGCTGGACATGTCCAAATCAATATCTTTTTCTATGTATAGTGATTGAGGGATTGTGGATTGGGAAGTGTTTTTTTTTCTAATGGTCTTTTCACTGTAGTCCATTCCTTAACCACGTTCTCACCAGTTTCACAGTGGGCTATATACAGAATCATGCTTTGTTCTGGCAGAAGGTAAACATTTGCTGAATTCTGTGTCCTGGGTCTGGCCTATTTCCTAAAAAAACATTTGCTAGAATGCTGTTGTCCCTGGATAAAGTGATGTCTAAGTTTTGGTGCCCTTTCACAGGGTGGTATGAAGATTCAGTCTTCCATGTGAATGCGTTTGGCTTTCCACCAACCGAGCCTTCGTCAACCACAAGGTCAGTGGGAAAGGATCTACACATTTGAAGAAAATGTCTATCTGTACTCAGTTACAAACTAATTATTGTAATGTGATGATCTGGATTAAAAAAAAAATTTAAAGGGTTTAATGCGTGATACAAAAGTGAAAGAACAAATCAATTTAATCAAAATGAGTGGCAAATTTTAATGCCAAAAATATGAATGTTGCTCAAATGTCATCCGTCTTTTTATGAACAGGGCTTACTATGGGAATGTGAACTTCTTTGGGGGTCCCTCCACTACATCCGTGAAAGCCTCTGCCAAGCTGAAACAGCTGGAAGAGGAGAATGAAGAAGCAATGTTTGTTGTTCTATCTGATGTATGGCTGGACAGCGCTGAAGTACTGGAGAAGATACACGTTATGTTTTCAGGTTTGAGATCACCAAACACAGTGTGCGTGCACAAACATTCTCGGTTTTACCTAACATACCTAAACACAAAATTTACTTTGTAGGATACGCATCAATGCCTCCAACTTGTTTCATCTTTTGCGGAAACTTCTCTTCTGCCCCCTATGGCAAGACACAGATCAAGTCACTCAAAGGTAACTTACAATTTATTCTGCTATACAAGGCTTGATGATCTAACTTTTGATTACTATACTGAGTAGGGTATCAGATATGCGTAAAGGTATACTGTTCTTTTGTTTACGTATACTGTATTTCCTTCTCTCTAGAATCATTGAAAGTTCTTGCTGATGCCATTTGTGAATATTCCAGCATACATAGCAGGTAACATTTTGGATAATTGGATAAGTCTAACCTAACCTTTTATCCTTGTGTTTTACTGCTCTGTTGCTAGGACTTGGTTTAGTTTCAATTTGGTAGATTTTATGGTTGAGGGCGGGGAATACCATTGTCATTTCCAAAGTTTTTAAATTTAAACTTGTGTACGACCCAAACCATGAGTATAAAGCCACATGGTTCAGTTAATGACCAAAAACCATGACTTTCCTAAAAGACTTGGGTAGTTAATTGTTTTCTGACTAATGTACCTTTTTTTTAATCTGCAGTAGTCGTTTTTTGTTTGTGCCTGGCCCTGACGACCCTGGTCCCAGCACTATTCTACCAAGGTGAGCTCTCCAAAACCTTTGTACGTGACTTGTTATATTTGAAAGACTTCTTGAATTTGAGTATTATTTTCATGTAGGCCTCCTTTGGCAGACCACATCACTGAGGAGTTCAGACAGAGGGTTCCATTCTCTGTCTTCACAACTAACCCATGCAGGTAAGAACAGTTCAGTATTGACAATTTTCACTCTCAAACTGCCTATTATTTTTGGCCTATACATTTATTAGCGTTTTCCCCAAGCCCATAATAGTTTTTGATGTTTAAAGTTTACTGTTAATTTATTTGACAGATGTCCTAATGACCCACTATCTTAATTCAGTTTCAATTAAATTTAGTTTTTATACTAATGTGTAGGATTTTATGTTTGTATCAGGATCCAGTATTGCAGCCAGGAGATAGTTGTCATCAGGGAGGACCTGGTTAACAAGATGTGTAGGAACTGTGTCCGACTGCCCAGCGACAATCTTGACATTCCAAACCATGTGAGTTTCAGTAGTTTTTTAGCCATCAAAATCAGCTGATCTTGGAACTGGTTATGTCAGTAGTATCATATTTAAAAGTATGCCTATTATGCAGTGACTCCAGCTTTTCAGTCTAATTGAAAAATACTTAAAAAGAGGCAGCTTTTGTACATATCATTTTCTGCTTTATTTCAGTTATTAAGTTATTGAAGATATGTTAACTTTGCATCCACAGTTTGTGAAGACCATCTTGTCCCAGGGTCACCTGACGCCATTGCCTCTTTATGTTAGTCCTGTGTTTTGGGCCTATGACTACGCCTTGAGAGTCTACCCTCTCCCTGATGTAATCATCTTTGCAGACAAATATGACCCTTTCAATATCACAAACACTGACTGTCTCTGCATCAACCCGGTATGAATGATTTTGACTGATCATGTAATGTTAGGATTTCTGTTTGAAACCAAATATATATATTTATATATATATTATAAACATTATTTTTCACATAACAAAGAAATTATGAACATTTCTTACAGGGATCTTTTCCGAAAAGCAGCTTTTCTTTTAAAGTATATTATCCATCCAACAGGACTGTAGAAGACAGGTGAGACATGGTCTTTTCCTTTCTATCTCATGTAAACCAATGAACTGATTACACTAACCAAATGGCTTGCAAACAAACTGATGAGTAAATACAAATATTTTATGCAAGTACACTAATGTGTGTGTTTGTGTGTGTGTGGTGTGTCTGTGTGCGCGCGTTATTTGGCTTGCGTCTTCACAGCAAACTCCAAGAACCTTAAAGACAAGACAATGCCAGTTGGTCTATTGTTATTTTGATTTTGTACATTTTATTATGTGACTTCTGTAAATTTTGTTGTCTAATTTTATTCGTAGCTTTTGTTCACTGTCATGGAGAATATATATTCTTATTAAAAAGTGAAATGCCACAATGTTTATGATAATGTTTTTTTTATTTTTTTGACTATTACAATGATTAATTAATACATTGAATTCCATTCTGATGAAGTCTTACATGTTTTCGTTGTCTGCCCCTCCCAAACCTTTTATTTTGATGGACGTAGGAAGCTAGTGTATGTACTTCCTGTGTCACTTTTAGAAAAGAAAACATCTTTCAGAAGAAAACATTACAACCCGCGAAACAAACAATTCTGGAATAACACTGGATAAAGACACGTGGACGTTCTAAGTCAGTGTACATTGTGTATATCTTCAGACCATGCACACGTTCATTTTGGCCATGCATTGAAGTTTATGTACTCTAATTTTGGTCAAGCTGCAAAGATGATCCAGCACGCTACAAAGCATTAGCTAGTTTCTGACGTTAGTCTAAGCTAACAAATGGTTTGTGCACTTAAATAGCAACTGCACAATACTATAGCAGTTAAGTTGAATACTCGACTTCGCATAAAGTCTATAGTGTTTTTCACATAGGCAAATATTGCTTTCTGTGACTGGCGAAATTAGGCTCATTCAGGTTCTGCTCTCATGCATTATTAGCCTAGTAAGAATGTTGAAAGAAACTAACTGAACTTGTACGTTTTAATTAGGCATCATATAGTTCACTACTTCAGCCCTATATTATTGCCTTTGATTATTATAACTTTACTTTGTTATCAGCTCTTCCAGCCTTTGCTTTCGAAACACCGTTTACATTGTGAATTTCTTGGGGTGATATACTTTTAGCCTGAATAGGCCGAATATTTTTATTAGCAGTAGTTTGCAAGTTTTGGTTGTATTTTCCCATTTAGACGTTAGAAATGGCTTAAATCATTTCTAATTGTCGTGCACAGTAATCAGGCTATTGGAGTAATAACGTTCAGTCCCAAGCCGCACTGAAGAAGATTCATAGAAGAGCAATTGGCCCCGTAGTATTTTAACCAATAACAGAAATTGCCACCATAGTGGGCAATAATGCTGTATTGTTGCAACAATATTGTTGATCATTTTTCTTTTCACATACTTATATGACCATACTGCGATCATAATCAATAATGTTGATCAATGTCCTGTTTATGTATACGTAGATCAGTCACTTTTTTACCACGTAAAGGAGGCATTTTGTCTTGTTGAATTTAAGAACTTTTAGAGCTAATGCTTTATGTGTCTGATGGAAAAATTGCTAAACTGAGTAGGATGAGCTGCAGTTGGCAAGAGTATTTTTTTCTTCTTCTTTATTTTGAATTGTTAGCACCCAGACAGATAGCATTTAAACTTTTTGAATTATTTCATCAGGTGACAATGGCAGAGATGGAGGAGGAAATAGGAGAACTTCCGCCCGCCGAGGAGGAAGATAATGAATCTAATGGAGATGAAGATGAAAGGGAGTTTGATTGGGTGGTCGACGACGATGACGAGGATGATGAAGAGGAAGAAATTGAAGAGGAAGATCAGGCTCTAGACACTGACATGTCTGGACCCTTGGAATTAGATACACCAGCTGAACGCAGTGGTCATATTGCGGTAGTTGATGGGAACTGCATGTATGTTTGGGGAGGTTACAAGGTAAGATACTTGTTTAAAATGTAACACTATGCATTCATACACTTTGTAGTTGAACACATTTCTATTCTGTGTTAAGTGTATTTTACTAGTGTTTCTAATTGTGCATCATAATGGGTACTTTTAATTAATTCTGTTTTCCCACTATGGCTAGAATGCACAAACGCATGGATTTTATGACCTGTATTTGCCAAGAAGTGAGATCTGGGTTTACAATATGGAAACAGGAATATGGTAAGTTGTTGTTTCGTAATTTTTGTGATAATACCCAATGCATTCAGTTAAAACACTCTGAACTAGCACTGAAGAATATATTTGATTGTTTTGCAGGACAAATCGTGTAACTGGGGGCAACCTACACACTTCTATGTCAGGCAGCTGTGGAGTTTCTGTCGACGGAGTTCTCTATTTATTTGGGGGTCACCATGCCAGGGGAAACACAAACAGGGTTGGTCATACTGTGGTGATTGAACAGAAATGTTACCATTCAGTCCATATATGAATCAAGATCTTACACTAGATACCCTTTTTTGGTGATCTAATTTTCTTTAATTTATTGCCTCCTGTCATCCGATGTCTAGATCTACCGTTTACCGCTCCGAGCTCCAGACTTGTGCTGGGAAGAGATGAGGGACCTGAAAGGACTGCCTCCGTCCTGCAAAGACAAGCTAGGCTGCTGGGTCCACCGAAACAGGTTAGCGACAAACTTACATTAATTAATAAATCAATCAATCCGAAGCTAACATCAGGCTACCACATCAGAATGATGGAAAATAGGAATGAGACATAAAGGTATGTTAATGTGTTTCCAGGTTGATCTTTTTTGGGGGTTATGGCAATGTTGCACAAGGACCTCATCGAGGGACGTTTGAATATGATGAAACATCCTCCGTTATGGTCAGTGAACCCCAATGACCTATTAAGATTGCATAAAATACATTCAACATTACACAGTCTAGTGAATGGGATCGTCAATATGTTATTAAAGGGGCCATGTTATGCTGTTTGGGGTTTACCCTTTCCTTTGGTATGTTATATAGTGTTTTATGCATGTAAAAGTTCTGCCAATCTACAAGGCCCGTAGTACAAAGGGAGCTACTCTCTCACACAGAAAGCACTGCTCCTAAACTGCCTGAAATACCTTGTTAGTGGTCTTGCGTTTTCTTTTGTAACTTTTCTATGTCACAAAGTTGTACATTTAATTCATGTTTGGCAACCTCTCAAGTCAGTCATTCAGTCAGAGCTGAGGCCGGGTGGTTTTGCCATGTCGTAAAAACGCTGTTTTGGTAGGAGTGTAGGCAGATTCCCTTTGTTTGGCCAGCTGACCAATCAGAGCAAACCGGACTTGTCTGAAGGGAGGGCCTTAAAGAGACAGGAGCTAAAACAGAGCGTTTCAGACCGAGAGTAAATCAAGGTGCTCCAAGTCCAGGCAGTTTGGATAAAATAAATTGTTTATTGAACATTAAAACATGTAAACCTTTTCTAGTGGAACTCCTAAATAAAGGTATGAGCCTGAAAATTTGCGTAGTTTGGCTCCTTTTACACAATTGTCATGTTCCTTAGTATTCAATATTAAGTCATACATTTGACCATTGCATGTGTGTACACAAACGAGAAATCTTGCCTTAACAAGGATTCATAGCATTTCTCAGTCTAACATATATAATGTGTGCCTTACTAGGGAGACAATCCTGGGCGGGGCTGGAACAATCACATCCACATTCTGGACCTTGAGACGTCCACTTGGAGTCAGCCCATTACCAAGGTATCAGCACAGCTCACCAACTCACAGAAACACAATTGTCGTCGACCGATCGTGGATGCATCCCAATAGGCCTATAGGTTTATTTACTGGACTCTTTTCTTTTCTCTTCTATGTTCTGATTATAACTATTGCTTGTATACATGTTTCCACCATCTCAGTCTTTCGTCCCCCTGCACTTGTTTGTTCTCACTGAGTGTGTGTGTGCGCGCGTTTGATTGTGTCCTGCTCTAGGGGAATGCCCCGTCTCCCAGAGCAGCTCACGCCTGTGCCATGGTGGGGAAACGAGGCTACTTGTTTGGAGGAAGGTACAGGGTAAGTAGCAAAGCAGAAATACGTATTTCCAATCTAATATTAAATCCTCTCTGTGCCAAAAAAAATACGAAAAGTAAAAAAAAACATTCCAAGATTGTGCATACTCTCGGTTCAAGTATTTTTTTCCACTTTGTCCTCTGTTCTTGCACCGGTTTTCCTCTCTGTGTTTTAACAGGACTACCGGCTGAATGACTTGTACTACATTGACACAGACACATGGGAATGGCATGAAATGTATGTCGTTTTTTCCACATCTCTTCTACAATAAAAATGTGGTCTGATAGTTTGTGTGGTGTGGTTTGGTTTGAGTGGTTCCCTCGTTTTCTTTTTTTTATCTCCTGCCTCTGTCTGTCCTTGGTAGGAGTGTTCCCCAGCATGGCCCTGTTGGTCGCTCCTGGCACTCCTTCACACCTATCTCAAATGACCACATCTTTCTCTTCGGAGGCTTCACTACCAACAGAGAGACACTGAGTGAGTCAATTCCCCCAAACTAGATTAAACTATTAAATTCAACACCAATGAAAAAAGTCCCAGAACCCCACCCTGCCCCCTCTTGTAAAATTATGACTTATAGTAATGTATTATGCCTTTCACTTCAAAGGGTGTAATAACTCCTATACGGAATGTATTTGCATGGTTTGCAACAGGTGATGCGTGGCTGTACTGTGTGAGCAAGAACGAGTGGAAGCCGTTCAAACACAGTCATGCAGGCAGCCCAAGGTAAACTCAACATTCGGGCGTGTCACTATCTATGTTGCTTTTTTTGTTACATGAAATAAGTACTATTTATCATGTGAGCCGTGACTCTCTTTTTCAGGCTTTGGCACACAGCATGTCCTGGTCCAGATGGGGAGGTTTTTGTGTTTGGAGGCTGTGCTAACAACTTACTGTCTCATCAGAGAGCTGTGAGTTCTAATGGTCTACACACACACACACACACACGAACACACACACACACACACACACACAGCTACAACTGCAGCACAAATAACTCATTCACCTGCTGAAACACAAAGATGAATTGTATTCATTAAAAGTAGGACAAAATCACTATCTCAATTAAACATTTCAAGTTGTCCGATTTATAATATTGTAAATTATTTGTATTTACAAATGTATTTTAAACTCCAATGTGCCTTAGGATGTTGTTCAGTAGTAGCAAAAAAAATATATTACAACAAATAAATAATTTTCCATAGGCCCACAGCAATGAGTTACTGGTCTTCACTGTTCAACCCAAGTCACTTGTTCGGTGAGTACAAACAAGTTAAATAGTTGTTGTGTACCTGTAGTTTCACTGTAGGAGTCCTGGAGACTAAATCCTGTCTTTTGCTGGCTTATTGTTTGTGTGTGTGTGTGTGTGTGTGTCTGTGTCTGTCTCTCCAGGTTTTGCATGGAGGCAGCCCTGCAGCACAGGGAGCATCTGGCTAGTTCCTGGGACTACTTGCCCAAACACCTTCTCCACAGCCTTCAGCAGAGGATGGGACATGTCAACACACTGGGCTCTTAGAGTGACATCACTCTAGTCTTTAAAATGATTGGTTTATCTTTTGAATATTCTATGTGGGTGACAAGGAAAGTAAGCAATAGTAAACTGCCACGGTTCTAGGTAGGGTAGCAGAATGCCAGCTGTATGAGAGATTGTGTGAGTGTTAAGGCTGTCGAATAGAACTGCTTCACCGGTTCAAATAAGCTTGCTAGCTAATGTCAATCATCTGGATAACACAGAAAAGTACTTGGGTAGTATATAGTTTAGAGAACGGCTTCTTCCTTTTTCTCAGCAAACATTTTATTTTTCATTTACCTAAAATAGTTGTATAGGACTAATGATGATCAAAAGTTATGTTCAGTACAACTACCTTGACCTAAGCTATAGAGCTATTTTGATAGTTTTTTATTTGGAGTTCATCCATATTCAAATCTAAAACAATGGTAGGTAATCTTGGACGTTTTGGTAACAATGTGGTAAAGCACTTACTTTTACGACTTGTAAATATTGTAATTTATATATTTTTGAGGGATTATTGTGTGCGTTGCTAGTCTAGGAGTGTGCAAATCTTCTATTCAGTCCTACTTGAAGAGTGATTTTATCATCAAGTTTGCACTTGCATGTCCCTCTTATTTAATCGAGTAGACTGAAACAGTAGGTACTTTAAGCCTCTTTGCACTGAACTTCTTTTCCACAAATCATTTGTTTTTTGTATTTTTGCTTTGCACAAATGTTCCTCTTTATTGTAAAATATATTGTACTGTATAATGTTGAAATGTTTTATTTTGAATCAGTCACAAGAGAATAAACAGATGTATGGCAAAAGTCATTAAATCATTTTGTTAAAACTCTGTTGTGAATTTAAGTAATTATATTTACATCTTATTGTCATGACACTAGACTTATGATTTTTCAGTCTATTGTCATTTGAATAGCGGTTTTATAATTGTGAATCCAGATATTTAAAATACATTACAATTAGTGTATATTGTTGCCTATTTCTTCTTAGCTGCCAGGAGATTTGGTGCTGATACTTTCACTTTGCCAGGCATATTTCTGGACAGATCAGTGTCCTGGAAACAAACAAAAAGAGAACAGTGAGATGTTACAACATTTGGAACAGCTCATAACCAGCCATTATTTAAAAGATAATACATTTTCTCTCCACAGCGAAGCAAATAGACTCGCCACCAAAATATTTTTAGTGGAAACAAGGAATAGAAGAGTTACTACTTTGGGTAATGGTAAGCTGCTAGGTTTCTCTCACAACCCTAAGGAAGTGTCTCCAATTCCCCAAATCCCTCTTGCAACCACATGAAGAAAAAAAACTAAATAACATTAAAGGTTCAGTTCAAAAATATGTAGAAAAACAAAACCTTCTGCTTCTACACATCGAGTGAATAATGCATTTGTTTCAGTTTAGGGTAATTCGAAGGGTACGTTTTATTTATGCAGGCTCCAATGGTGAGGTTTATAATACACCCTCTATGTGGAATTTTTTATTAAAATGTGTAATGAAAAATCTTTTGTTGATTATATAAACCTTGTTAGGAAGCCCTTGTTGGACTCGATTACACTGTCTTGCATTATTCAACCTTAGCTGGACACCTGCCATGCTGTGCATGTGCACAGTATACCTTGTGAAACTGCATTTGAACTTGGTGTAATGTTGGTATTTGGCTTACTTTTACACTGCGGAACAGGTCCTTCTCTCTGATCGAGGAATCTCTGGCTTTCATAAAGCTGAAGACTGCAGTCCGGGCAGCTGGGAGGAGAAGCAATGCAAAACGTCATAAGCAGTCATAATGCCAAGGAGCCTGGACTTTGCCCATCAAGCTCCAGCCAGACAAATAATATAAGCCAATATAATGACTTTACCTTTTCCTTTCTTCTGGGTCCCTGGAGTCAACTTCACTTTGTGCCTGTACGGAAACAGAGGTGATAATAGAGGAAAAACCTTTATCACTAACAGCTGCTGCTACAATGTATCTGGCATCATGAAAATTGATAATACAGGTGGAAAATGCAAACTAGGGAATAGTGAGTGCACTGTTTATTTTACTTATAGTTGGAGAGCGCAGTGTAGGGAGCACAGACTGGAACAGCAAACAGCAGGACATCTTCTGGATGGGGCTGGCCGGTCAGGGAAGTCAGCAGGGTCTCGGCCTCCTACAGAACACAGAACAGTCTGGTACTGCAGTATTGCACAAGTAATGATGACATCAAGGTCGGTCTGTGTGGTAGTACCATAAAAAACTTCAGTGCAATTCATGTATCTATCTGTTAAAAATTGTCTTAAGAGCATGCATTTAAGAGAACCCACTTCTGCTCCTGGGTTGTCCTGGTCGATTTCTTCGACCTCCTGAAATACAAAGAAAACGGATCAGATCTCCCCAATGATCTTCAGGAACTTCAGTATAAGCAGGGAAACATCTCTTACTTTTTCCAGGTCCACAGCTGTTCCTTCCACTCCGGCCATTGCATCCTCCTCCTCTCCCTCTCCTTTCATCTCGGCTATCTTCACAGCAGCCTCTGTGTTTCTGGGTTTCTGGGGCGGCTTTGGGATGGGTTTTCTGGCAGTATCATCTTTTCCCTTCCCCTTCTTCCCTTTTTTAAATTTCTCTTCCTTCTTTGGTCCATCAGACTATAGAAGACAATGGGTAGAGTATGGAGTTTATTCTCAGATATGCATGGTTTTACTGCGATGAAGGAGCACTTAATTGTCTTTGAGCTTTCTCATCAGCGTTTGGAAAACTGCTAGATCTGTAGAAACTGTGATGTCGTTCCTATCCAACTCACCCCCAGCAGTTTCATCCTCAGCTCCCGGTCCTCTTCATCCTGGTCCTTGTACTTTTCTTTGATCTTCTTTAACTTGTTCTAAGGCCACATCACAGGCCAAATATGTATAGATTTTTACTTTATATATATATATATATATATATATGTGTATATAGTTTTTTAATCTGATGTTCCTAAAAAGTACAATGTAGCTCCCCCTGAATCCTTTCTAATTTAAGTTAGAAACAGTTTGCCATCGTACCTTCTGTCCTCGCTTAGGGGGTTGCTGGGAGACCCCACTTCCTCCTCCACCTTGGGTGTTCTGATTGGTTGTTGATTCTGCCTTGCCCTCTACTTCACTAGGTAGTTGGGAGTTTTCCTGTTTTGGCTTTTTCTTTTCCTCCCTGTAAAGACACTGCATCAGTCAACTGAAGATTATTGTAAACCAATCTTTGAAAACAAAAAATATTCCTTAATTCCAATAAAGATACATTTCTTCTTTTACCATTTATATTTAACTGGATAGCATTATATTGATTGTATATGTTTTTGGCTAAATGTAAGCTTATGCTACCAGTTTATTTACACTGTATGGTTTAAGTCTTAGTCTCATCTTATTTAATCTACCTATCTAATCAACTCAATGCTACCAAAGTGTCTCGAGGGGTCAGGAGGCTGGGGCTTTGTCTGGAACTGGAGCACACTCTATTCACCCACACCTTGCAGTCATGCAGGGGCCAGGGGGGTTGAATTTCTGTTCCATTGTCTCACCTTCTTTGCTTGGCCGTCATGTGTTTTCTACCCTGTGCATCAAGATCAGGCTAAAGAAAAACAAAATACCATAGACAAAGCATTGAGTGGATGAGAGGATTACTTTTTTATAACGATGAACTACCAATAACTTCCATTTTTTACCTCACCAGGCACTTCTTTTTTGAAACCAATATTTTGGATTCCTCTGGAAAAACACAGACACAAATGATTATTGAAAAGATTATGGCACGCCATAGCACACTATCATGCATTGCCTTTTGCATTGAATGGCAACGTTAAGACAAAAGTGAAATGGCCTTGGTAGGTAGCTGTAGAGAAAAAGCTCATTACCTAGTAGGCTGCAAGTGGGAGAGCGAGATATTGGTATCTGGGAAACTGATCTCAGCACTCTCCCCATCGCTTTTCTCCTCTGCTTTCACTACTTTTTCAGCTGCCTCCTCCTCCTCATCTTCCTCTTCTTCGTCATCAACACTACCTTGTTCTTCTGTGGTCTCTTCTGGAAGAGTGGTAAGCTCTTGATAGTCTACATCCTCCTCTTCTCCACTGCCAATTTCTCTCTTTCCCATTTGTCCTGGCACGTGGCCGTCCTTTTCCATGTCTCCACCTCCTTGGTCGTCTCTCTCTCCTTCGTTGCTGCTATCATCTCCTAAAAGAAAGTGAAAGAACTTGAAGGGAGCCTTTCTTCTACATTAAATACAGCTATGAACACATTCAGCCAAACAAAGCAGTCAGCAATGAATCTATCTACCTATGTACATTAAGAATGTATTTGGCCGCCACTGTTCAAGACAATCCGTTCTCAGATGATTTACATGGTTAAAAAAAGGTAATATTATTTTATGTTTGTGTGGGTGTATGACTGCTGCACCTAGAAGCTCCTCTCCCTCCTCCAGTAGCTCGGCAGTGTTGGACGTCACATCTTCCATGTCTTCATCAACTGTTTTGACCTTCCTCTCCCCTTTATGTCGAAAAACACACTGCTCATCTACCTGTAGACAAATAAAATAAACTTTCTCAACAACATAGCTCATTGGCTAGTTAAACTGAATTCACGTTATTTTTTACGGTTTTTTTTTTTTTTTTAATTATTAGATCTGAAAATCATGTACATCCTATTTGGCCCCACCTTGAAGAGGAAGCTGAAGCCCATCATTAGGTAAGACGGGGGCAGATAGTTCTTCTTTCCTGTGTGGATAATAATAATCTGTGACAACTACATAATTTTTTCATATAGACACAAAAACAAATGTTGTCCAACAGTCTAATTTAGTTCACAGACTTTTCCATACCTCTGATCATGAAGCTTCCAGTGGTGAGGTACTCTCCAGTTGGAGCTGTCTTAGACACCTAGTTAAACCAAAGAGCCACGATCATTATGCCAGCTCTTCCAACACCCATCACTCAATCTCACAACCAGTTGATGGTTGCAAGATTTACAAAAATCAAACTGTTGAATGAACTCATGCATGTCTATAAAGAGAGGGGAAAAGCCATCTTGCAGATCCTACCTGATGATGATGGACCCACCAAGCACTGGTAACCACCTTGGCATCCCAGGCTGCACTGTAACACACAGCCATAGTGCCAGCCTCTGTTAGGGAACGAGGGGGGACGGGCACACCTGGGGGGATCAGAAGGGACATCATCACATGTCACTTAATACATGTTGAAAAGCTTGAACCTTAAAGCTGGGTGGCCTGACATACCAGAAGGGTTCTTAATGACACAACTAGTAGCTCCATGCAGATCAGCGTGGACGTAGATGTCCCCTGAGGAGACATACAAAACACAGAAGGGTTATGGCCAGTCAGCGGCCAGGGCTATGAGCGTGGTGTTTTATCAGTGCCCTCTCTTACCAGCCCTCAAATATCGTTTCACTATCATTTCGTTCTGTTGTTGGTCGCGACCTGCAATAACCAGGTAATTTTCTGAACTGATAAACCATAGAAACTTTTCAAACCTGAAAGAAAGAAGAGAGAGAAATAAAGAAATGTACACAACATTATCTGATGTGAAGCCAGCTCATATCAAAACTGGGCTTTAAATGTCTTGATAAATCAATATGTGAAATTTAAAAAGTGTGTTATGGTGTCATTACTCTGATGTATTTGTTTCTTACCAATACACTTTTCTTGCTTTCTGAATGGTTGTTACTGTTTGGACCTCTTTGAGTGTTTGTTTGGTTTTCTTCTCAGCAGACTTAAAAGCCTTGAAACAAATCCCAGTATTACTTTTTATCTGTTAGAAATTACATTCAAAATATGAACCGCTGCATGAAGCAATTTCACCCAAATTACCTTCTGCGCAGCCTCAACAGTTTTCTGCTCCTTCTTGGCAGCTGTCCGTTTGTGATCAAAATATCTAAAATGGCAAACGGGTAAAAACGAAACAAAATACCAGAATTGGGTCCCATATTGTTGTTCGTGTATGTCTTCTAAATTAAAAATGAACACGCATTAATGACTTGCACACTCTTGACTTGATATGAACTCCAAGAGCCCCTTGCTGACCGTGTCTCAACTTACTTTTTGGCATTTGCGTAAGCTGACAGGCTCAAGTCAACGTCCACCAGCATGGGTTTGTCTGTTTGCAGCTTGTTCTTTTGTCCTTTATCTTTCTTGTTCTTCTTTCCCTTTTGAACCTCTTTTTCCTCCACAACTTCCTCTTCATTGTCTTCCATGTCTACTGCAGAGATATATGGGTTCCTGGGAGATCATTGAAGCAAGAAAGTGCATAGTAGTATTATGTACCACAATACACTTCATTTCTCAGTACAAAGCTCATTGGTTAAGCCTCGGCCTTTTAAGTATGACACTCATGAATAACCCCCCTAACTGTTCAGTCTCCATACTGACATGCTCACCTAAGCTGCATTGTGATGTGATTGGTCTGCAGTTTGAGCTCTTTGATGGCACAAGCCACAGGATCCCCTGCTTCCTGGGCCTCCTTGACAATGAGGCCTATCTCTGCCCAGTCCACCTGGTTGGCCAAGGCACTACGCACCACTGTCAGAGCCCGTTCCACTACTGCCAGGTTAATCTCTACCAGCTCCCCTTTCACACGATCCACTTCCTGCAACAGAGGATCACAAAGCAGGCAGCAACACAGCTTAATTAAAGTATTCTCATTGAAAAAGTAAGAAAATGGCAGACGAATATGGTAATTACACGATTCATCAATGCGCAAATGGGTAGTTAAAAGTAAAACATTTATTAGTGACCTGTGCTTGATGCAGGGCAACCAGCCTGTGTTCATGGTCCTTCTTGACATTGTCCAGCTTCTTCATGGCCTGTTTCTCCTGGTGCAGGGCTTTCACATCAATCTTTTGGCTCTCCATTTTAGAGTAAAATTCATCCACAGCCTGGGAAAATAATTATTGTTATATGTATCCTGTGGACAATCTACGCAAGCATGCCATATTTTGTTTTATTAAGACAAAAAGTTTGTACTTTGATAGAAAATGATTAACTCCTTGCTATCAGCATTTACCTTATCAAAGGAATCAAATTCTACATAATGGTTCTTTGCATGTTGGGCAAAGAGGAAGGGGTGAAATTCTTCATATCTGTGGATTAACATAATTACATAAATATCTATACAGTATCTTTTATATCTTATCATAGCTATAGATATACAAGATAAATATATATAATATATAATATATAAGATAAATGTGTAGCCTTACGTAAGAAGTTCTTCACTTGGCTTGTCAGGGGCTAAGCTCGGCTTCTTCTCACACTTCTGGATGATGTAACCCTTTAGTGAGACCCAATCGACAAGTGTCAATGCACAATAACCAATGCATCTGGATTGATGAAAAGCCGTTCTTATAATGACGACAAACTATAATACTGAATCATCTATACTTTATGCGAATTCAAACAATTGATTTGTCCAACCTTTCCAATGAAGCTCTCGGTTTTTTGCATATACTCCTCTGCTAACTGTAACGCTTCCAGGATCCTAGGTGCAACTAGACAAAACAAAGTCCTGAAATGGTTTATGCTCACAAGCCCAGTGCTGATAGAAGATGACAACTCCGGAGTAGAAACTGATGCAGTCGATATAAAAGTTACCTTCGGCAGACCCGACTTGGCTTTCCACTTTGACAAAGCCTGACAGTCCCACCTCCATCAGACAATGCTCTATAAGAGTGGCTCCATAGGCTGCTCACAGAACAAACATAGATTAGATCTTCATACTATTGTCTTTGCGTCAAAGAGGGATCTATGACGTTGAAGATGTAAAAGGTTTCAGCTTTGCGTTGGCAAAACTAACTATCGGTGGGAAATATTGTAAAGAATACTGACAAAGTTTAGCTAAGTAGAGCTACTTACGAAGGTGAGGATTAAGAACCCTTTTCACTTGGTCTCCATTGGGTGCCTTGGATAGGATTTCAGTGAGTCTGCGAAAAGATCAACAAAATAAAACATGACAGCAGTGATTTTTTCCAAACTTTCTTTGTTGGTTTTTAGTATTCATGATGTTACCTCTCCAGACTTAAGAGAGGTTCCGGAGGCCGGGCATTCTCCACAGGGTACCTCTCTCTCACTGCAATCTTCACATCCTCTGCGTCAGCAGTGCGGAACCGTAGCAGATTCAGAATATTGTATTCATAGTCCGCAAGAATAATGTTACCCTATAACAATTTGATGAATTTGTAAAGAACCCTGTTGATCCTTGAACCAAGTGCACATTCAGTCAAACTTACACAAAAATGCATACAAAAATGCACATGGAGAGCTAAATAATGAACAGATCTGAAGAGTCTTACCCTATCATAGAGCTCCACTATGAGGTGGTAGGCAGCTTCATCAGAGCCAAACTGAATATCAACAATCCTGTCAACGCCAAGCTGCTTTACCTGCGTCAGTCGCCTCGACTTGAGATGCTTTCGACACTAATAGAGAAAATAGTCATGGCAAATACAATATTGATAAGTTAGTTTGTTAGTTAGTTAGTTAGTAGGTAACTTACTGCAACATGCAAAGTAAATCAACAAATAGCAATACTACTTCCTACTTTCATGGCAAAGCCAGAGGGCATATTATTCTTAGGCCATTCAAAGTCAGTAGAGTGAATGCGGATCCCAGATTCAATCAGCAAAATGGCTTTGGTGTCGGGTCTGAAAAAAACAATAGAAAAATCTCCACTTAATCAACTGCTACAAATGGCACAGTTTATGGTACCGTAAAAAGAGTGTCTTAAATACAATGTTCATCAAACTCGGTATTCACAGAATGACTGTACAAAAAAAGTGAAATAATAATACTAATAAATTTCCAAGAGGAACGTTACACCTACTTTTGCAGACGAATGAGATATGTCTTGTTGTCGATGTCATACACATTGTATACTCGCATTCCAAGGTAGCTGTAATATAATTGATTTAATTTTAATTGTGTAGTCAAAAGAATTGTAACGTTGAACAACTTACGTTGAATGCTTGTAGTGGAAGTTAGAAGGCATGCAATCAGCGATTAAGCCATGACTTGCTGCTTAGCATAATAGTGAATCAAACAGAGGCAATAAAGTAGCACTTACTTGGCATTGATCTCGGCAATGACTGCCCTAATGTCTATAGTATTAAATCTCGTCTTCATGGTGCATAGAGTGGTTCGTTCGTGATTTTTCTATAGATTAAAACAGGTAAGCCAACATACTATGATGTCGAAATGTTTATCTACATAACGAGGAAAACTCAGTACGTAAGTGCTGCAAATACGCGTGCGTCAAAAAAATTGTACGGAAGCCGAATCTTCCAAACATCAAACGCGTCAGTGTGTATCCTTTTTGCGTGCTGCGCTCACAAATCACAATCACACAAACACACGCACACACACACGCGTATACATACGTAGACACAATACTTTTTTCTTTCTAGTAACATCAATGACAACGTACTTGGTTGCGCATTCACATGCACACCTGCGCAGATATGGTTTACACATTGCCTTTTTTATGATGCTGCCAGGAGATGCGGTTCAGTTGGGCACGCACTGCTAGGGAGTGTTTCAAATAAAACTGCATTGGTCTAGCCATGTTCAATGTCTTCTCTATATAATGATGCAGTACTCAAACTGGCTTATTGGAGTAAAAAATAGAGCATGCATTCGCAATAACATATGTAAAACGCCTGACGAATGGAGCAGAGGAAATGTCATAGACATTTACAACAATAATCCACAGCGCCATCGAAATAGATCCGACCTTACATTCAGCAACCATCTTTGGAAAAATGGTAAGATCAAATCTCATGACACAAAACAAATGTTTCTCTGCTGACAGTTTACATAAAATGCAATATATGGGTATGATTTCTTTGAAAATATTACTACGCTAACTCGTAAACAGTTTTCCATTATTTTGTAATTTGTTCGTCATTCAAATTAAGCTCTGCAACCTGGCGTTGTAGCCTGTCAACCAAAGATACGTTTGTTTTTATAATCCCAGTGCAGGTCAGAGTTGAGGGCGAGGCGTGCCTCGTTGCCAAGGCAACGGTCAGCTAACATGGCATGCTAGCGTCAAGGGCTGCTGCTAGGCTCACCAATCTAAAAAAGCGTGTGCTAATTATTTTCTTCCATGTCATTTTTGTGCATGCCCATTTTGAGCGTGCCCTTCTTGTGCCATGTACACAACGAGATGTTTTGCTTGAACAGCTCGTGTTATGGATCATTATCTTCAGTGCCGAGGCCAATTTAAAGAATGAATAGTAAGTTGCAACCGCTTGACTGGATCATGCCCACCACCATGTCGAGGCTCAGTCAAGACTCCCTCGTCCCCCCCAGTCCCTGTTAGGATGGGCCCAGGACACGTCATCTGATTGTCAGGAGAAACCTTCTTCTTTCTCTGCAGGAAAAATATTCCATGACTTTTTTCGAAATTGTATTGACACACAGTCACGTTTATTTGTGTAAGCTTTTGTTTACAACTGAATATCTTGATAAAATGGCCTTAACAATGTATTCACTGAGTTCTAAGCCAGTGTGTTATTATTGAACTTGATTCGTCATCTAGTACTAGACGCAGAGTCAAGCTAAGGCGTTGCACTACTATAACCCCGAAACAGACCCATGCATATTAGAGTAGCTCAGAAATGTCATCTTGAATTATCTGTTTCTTTCTGGTGTAGATTACAAAGTCATAAAGAAGATTGGTGAGGGCACGTTTTCAGAAGTTTTGAAAATTCAAAGTCTTAAAGATGGGAAGTGCTACGCATGTAAAACCATGAAACAGACAATAAACAGGTAATAATGGACCTATTATAAAGCTTATGTTAGGTGCTGTTACATGTTCTTGGTTACCAGGTATGCTGCTCCTAATTCCAGTGCAGTTTCCTGAATCAGTGCATTGACTTGTGAACCCCAGAAACCGACCCGCAGCTTGACAACCCCCTAGTTGAAACTAGCCTTTTGGGTGTCAGCATGTTCTTTCCTATATTTAAACAAATGCAACCAATGAATGTATAGTTTTACTGTATCTAGTCTTTTGTTCTGTTACCCAGCTAATACATCTGTACTGAATTAATGTAAAATGAGATCTAGGAAAACTATAAATTCATAGCTGGCAGTATTATTCTCTCCTTGCTCTAATTGCAGGTGCCCTGAACCTTATCTTTGGAGACACATCTACAAGTTTAACAGAAAATGAGTCTTAAACTAGCAAAGATTATACATTCAAGTGCTTAGCCAATACTTAGTTATTTTTGGTAAGCATTTTTTTCTTTGTAGTTTGGAGCAAGCCAACAGCCTTAGAGAGGTCCAGGCCATGAAAAGACTGAGCCCTCATCCAAATATTATTCAGCTGCATGAACTCATATTGTAAGTATAATATGTAGGTTTTCTGTTTCTTTCCTTGTTTTTATTATCAATTCTAAACCTCAAACAATATATTGTAATAGGAAATGGGATAATGATATTTGATTCAATTTATTTCAGCGATACAGAAACAGGCACATTGTCCTTGGTCTGTGAGTTGATGGAGATGAACATCTATGAGTTTATACGCGGTCAGTGATTCCTGCTCACTTATCATGCCTATCACCAATAGAAGTCTAACACACAGAAGTGAAATTATTCCATAAAGTATATTGAGCTGTATTTCTACACATTTCAACAGTATACATTTATTTGTGTTGTTTCAAATACACATTTTGCTTTCCTTCCAGGGAGACAGCAGCCATTGCCAGAAAATAAGATCAAGCATTATATGTATCAACTTTGCAAGTCACTAGAGCATATGCACAGGTATTGGAACAAATTGGTTTTATTGCACTCAAATTGTATAGACTCACAGGTTGGTAATAGTAAACAGTATTGAGTTTTGCGGTTAAGCAGGTATTTTAAGCAACTTCAAATGTATTTCTATAGTTGCGGCATCTTTCACAGAGATGTGAAGCCTGAAAACATTCTGATCAAAGTAAGTTTACGTGTTTTTCTACATGAACATTATGCAAATATTAAGTATTAGATTCCCAAAACATGGTCCGGGGGCGTTAATGAAATTGACTTGTATTTGTAGCAAGATACTCTGAAGCTGGGGGACTTTGGCTCCTGCCGGAGTGTGTACTCTAAACCCCCACACACAGAATACATCTCCACACGTTGGTACAGAGCCCCTGAGTGCCTCCTCACTGACGGCTACTATTCCCTAAAAATGGATGTGTGGAGCGTTGGATGTGTCTTTTATGAGATCATCAGGTACACATATTTAAATATTACAATGATTAAGGTATTCCTGCCAACGCTCAGTTTGTTCTAAATTCATTTGTGGATTTTTTTGTATGTCAGCCTCAATCCTCTATTTCCTGGAACCAACGAGTTGGACCAGGTAGCCAAGATTCACGAGATTCTAGGAACACCAGACACCAGTCTTCTTCAAAAGTTTCGGCAGTAAGGGGCTTAACTTTACCATAGGAAAATAATAGAATACCAAAACAAAAAAACTTAAAGCATGAAAAGCATAAAAACTGTATTTTTTATTGATTCTATAAAAGTGTGTCTTCATTATAAAGTTTTTCGAACTATATGAGGCCATGGGTACTTGAAATTAGCAAATTGACCCTATTCATGTCTTTGATGTGTATGCACGTTTAAGGTGCCTGCCAAGTGTTTCAAACAGTTACATTTATCCTCTGGTGTTTCGATGTCTTCCAGATCAAGGGCTATTCGCTTTGACTTCCCCACAAAGAAGGGCACCGGTATTTCACGTCTCATCCCTAACGTCTCCACTCCAGGTCTGTCATTGCTCTACCAGATGCTGGCCTATGACCCCGATGAACGCATCAGTGCTGCAGCAGCACTACAGCATGCCTACTTCCGAGAACTACGGTAAAGATCTAGATACACACTCAGTATGTGGGCCAAAAAGATGTGAATGTGGCATACACCAAAAACCCAATTTATAAGACTATGAAATATTAAAAAGCGGAAAAATAAATAAAACTATTTTTATTGCTATGATGGATTTCTGTTCATCTGTCTTTACTAGACTGTCAGAGAAGAGAGCTGAGAGTCTCCGGAAGGTCATTGGAACTGTAGAAGGGGGGCAGAGCAGTCGGACCCTCAACTCATCAGACCACCTGTGGCGCACAGCCAGGCTGAGCAGAAGACATCTGAGACAAACTCCATTAGTAAAGACTGTAAGGCCACTGAACACTGTACCTTTGATAATTGAATAACAACAAAAAAAGACAGGACTTGCTAGAAAGTTATTACGAATTATTAATTTGCTTTAAAACCATTCTAAAGCATTTTTCCCCTTCACAGCACAATATAAAACATGTTGCTGAACCCCTCATTAGACGAAATGTCCCACATTACCCATCAGAATTGCCCAAACTCAACATGGTATTGCCTGGGACAAAGACCTCTTACCCAGTTTCCACAATGCCCATTCTCAACATCACACAACACAGTTATTTGCCAGCTATCACCTCCAAGAAGTGCCACTCACATATGGCCAAGGTAAAGGTACTGTTTCTTTAAATATCAGTGCATTCAGAAAGTATTCAGACCCCTTCACTTTTTCTGCATTGTTACATTACAGCCTTGTTATAAAATTAATAAAATATATACAGTCCCTCTCATCAATTCACACTAACCAACTGCAACGCTGAAACAGGTTTGTCGAAAGTTTTGCAAATGTATTAAAAAAAAAGGCTATATCAGATTTACATAAGTATTCAGACCCTTAGCCATGACACTGAGAGTTGACCTCAAGTACATTTTCTTTCTATTAATTATCTTTGCGATATTACTACAACTCGATTGGAGTCCATCTGTGGTAATTCAATTGATAGATTGGACAGGATTTTTAAAAGCACACACCAGTCTAAAGGTTTCAGACTACAGTGCTTGTACAAGCGAAAACCAAGACATGAAGTTGAAGGAATTGTCTGCAAACTGCTGAAACAGTATTGTGTCAAGCCACACATCTGGGGAAGGATACAAAAACATTTATGCAGCATTGAAGGTCTGGAAAAACAAAGTGAGGAAATCAAGATTGAACTCTAAGCAAGTCTGGAGGTAACCAGACCCTGCTCATCACCTGGCCAGTACCATCCCTACTGTGAAGCATGGTGGTGGCAGCATGCTGTGGGACATTTTTCAGCTGCAGGAACTAGGAGACTAGTCAGGGTTGAGGGTGAGATAACAGAGGAAAGTACAGAGAGATCCTTAATGAAAACATGCTCCAGACCTCAAACTGCAGTAAAGGTTTACTTGTCTATAGTAGAATGACCCTAAGTGCGTAGCCAGGTTGATGGAGTAGTCGCTTCAGGAATAATCTGAATTTCCTTGACTGGTCCTACAAGAGCTTGGACATCTTTGGAGATCTGAAAAATTGCAGTGCATTGACAATACTTATCCAACCTGACAGAGCTTGAGAGGATCTGTGGTGAAGAGCCACTGTAACCACTGCAAAAGTAGTCTGAACAAAGTATTGCGTAAACTTAGACTTAAACTTAACTTAAACATACTTAATCTTGAGAGACTTAGAATACGGCTTTTAGAAATGTGCTCACATTTCTGCACACCTGTTTGCTTTGTCATTATTATTTCAGCGTCTTTGAGTGTTTTGAAAAGCGCTTTATAAATATAATGTATTATTATTATTATGGGGTATTGTGTGAAGAATAAGTCTTAGAATATGGCTGCAACTAACAAAATAGAAAAATGTCAGGTGTAAATTGTTTCTGAATGCACTGTGTATGTTTGAGCTTTATGCTAAAGGATACACTAAATGTATTTGACCTTTTCCAGTTTGTTCTTTATCATTGTGGGCAATGAATAGCAGACAAGGATCCTGTAGGCCTATTGCTTACAACTATCCAGCCCTTGTCATGTTCCAAGTGCCATGTTAATAGTGAAGGAGACTATTTGGCATTCAGGCTACATCTCCTTTTTTCACAGCCCAGAGATGAGACTCACAGCTCAGCTTTCAAGACATACTACATGCCCTCTCTTGAGAGAAAGCGTGGAGACTACTGACCGAAAGCGAAACAAATATTCTCCTGAACGACTGACTATCTATGGTGCATGAGATTTTTTACTATACTTTTTATCTGCGTGTTAGAGTTGCAAACATTGTTTGGACTTGACAAAAGACATCAGCTGCCTTTCTGTTAGACATTGCTTACAAAAAGGAACGAGGAATGTCAAAATGGAAGGACCTACAAAAAGTATCAATACTTTACTAATAGCAATATGAAACCCTGTGAAATGTCAACAAATTAAATAGAATAAAAGCAGACGTATTAGAATGCATCACTAGTATTAACAAACCAAGAATACTTTAATAAGTAACCTTAAATCATACTGTATAGTAATAATCAAAATCTAGCTTAGATGAGTGTCATGTTTACGTCTATTAAAATGCATTTGATAAGATCCATAATCACAAAGGAAATTGAGCAATGGTAGATGCTCTTACTTTTCAAGAAAGTACACCGTATGAAATGGGCTAGACTGCAGGGCAACATTGTGGTATAAATTAACAGCAGTTGCATACTAGTGCTCATTGATGCAGGTCATATGCTTAAGAACAATCTTTTCTCCAGAAAATACACTACCACAATGACTTACTGGTCTACATGTAAATACTGTACTGTTCACCAGAAAGCTACGTTTTGCATTACAAATACTTGTGTTTTTGATATTTTTATACAAATTCCATGTGTTCAAGATGTTTCTTTTATATATATATATATATATATACTATGACCTGCATATTATCCGATGATGTATCCCTTAAAAGGAAAATTTTGTAGATTGAAT
>JAVQJS010045147.1:0-18436 GCA_036024795.1 Galaxias rostratus | reverse complement strand
CCCAAAACCGCCCTCCCTTATTTAAATTTAATTTAATCCTCACTTCCAAAAACTGGTGGGGTTCCAACCCCCCCCCCCCCCCCCCCCCCCCCAACAGCCAGTCTGTCAAGGTCTTGAGTGTTGGCATGCGCTCCCTTCGGTAAAAGTTAGTGCGATGCCTGTTATCCCACAAAGGAAACGCGCAGATACCAAGCCTCGGCACTGCAAATAAGGGAGGTATCACTTTTCACTGTGGTAATTGCTGTTGCACAATATTTGATCATTGTTTTACACTTGGCGTTTCCCTAAACAGTTTATGAGTGATTATGACAGCAGATTTAGTCATATACTTTCAAGAAATTGTCCAATAGTTGTGGACCAAAACTATATATGATGCATGATGTGTCTTCCCTTTTTAACTAAGGCTTCCAAGTGTTTCATATTGGAGGGCAATGGCTGTTTTGTTCTCCACGCTTGCTTTTAGCTCTTGGCAGCATGCATGAGGGGATTAACAAATTTTCTACACATTGGCTGTGACCTGGACCATGTGATGTTTTATGATAGCATGATAGCATCATGGACTGAAATTTCTGTCTCTTTCGATCTTGACATTGTTTGTACTAATAATCCAATAGCATTGAAACCCAAAATGTCATAATTGTCCTTGATGGAATTGCAAACAGAACAACTCCTTGCTGTCCTTAAGCCGCAAACAGATTTAGTTAATTAAGTAAGCTTAACATGAATGGTTAATAGCCATGTTGTGAATGCTAACATTTTGAGAGATTCTTCAGCGCAGTCGTTTGAAAAGGGTAAAGTGGGAGGGCCATAAAGGTCATTTGTGTCGTGGCTGAAAATTTAAATTCAGCATGTTAAACGACTATGTTATGGTAAATGCCACAGTCCACTAGCCAGCGCCCATGTGTGCGTCAGCAGACAATGCCTGTTAATTATGTCACAGTGTCTCCTGACTGATTTCTAGGGACCTCCCGACAGGATTCATTACCGCTCACTAAAGGAGGAATCCATTGATGTGACGTAGGTCAAATATACTCAAAGTGGATCGATGGGTTGTAGCTTTGTTTCGACAGTAGATTGCTTCAAATCGATACTTCATTCATTCTAGGATTCATTATCAGATGAATTACTGCGTAGGAAGGGCCTTGAGGGCCCATGTGTGTCTTGTGTTAGACAGGACATTAATGGAACCGGTCTACCTTAATAATTAGATGCTGATAATGCTGAGTGAATAGATTAAAGATGGTGGTTGTTGCACAGTTAATTCCTGCCGTGATTTTCAGATGGCGGGGTGAGATAAATTTGCCTTCTTGTTTTTGTGGGATTTAAGTTCAAGTATTGTATTGTATGTAGGATGCCATAAAATACGTAACGGTAATCACAGTCCTCTCTTTGTCTTACTCCCTCTCAACCTCTGCAGCAGAGTTGAGGAAGCTGGAGGGCCTGAAGACCATTGCGGTCACCACCAATGGTATAAATCTGGCCAGGTTGCTGCCTAGACTAAAGGAGGCTGGTCTAGACCTGCTGAACATCAGCCTGGACTCCCTTGTGCCAGCCAAGTTCGAATTCATTGTCAGGCGGAAAGGTAAATATTCAAAACATTTTAATGTTAATGTGACAAAAATCAAAGATGTTTTATAGTGTAATAGCCATAGTTAGGGATACAATTCTAGCCATGGTGCGACTAGGGTTAAGGGGGGACAGAACATCCTGTGACGGGTGCCTGGAGGGCAGGGACAGATGGATTGTTCACACAGGGAGCAGCAGACATTGTGGAGATGGAGCCAGAGCTCTTCCGCCACACTGGGCTTTAAATGTGAGCTTGTGTAGCAATGTCGCCAACAAGGTTTTTTTGTGGAGAAAAAAAAGGGTGTGCATATGTGTATATATATATATATACATATATATATATATATACACATCACTAAACCTATTTATTATGCTATTGTTAAAAAATTGTTGAAGCTGCAACTACTACTACTACTCAGGCCTGAAAGGTCCTGTATTAAAAATAACAAAGCTCTGGGAAACCATAGAAACAAGCTAGCGCTCTTTGTGAGAAGGCTGTATTGATCACAACACCTCCTGCTTCCTATGTCCTGTTGGATATTTGAAGTGAGAGGGCACCTCTAATACGCCTTTCCTTTCCAGGGTTCCACAAGGTAATGGAGGGCATTGACAAAGCCATTGAAATGGGCTACACTACTGTCAAGGTAAAAGTTCATTTTTCCTTTCAGTGGTACTAGTTCAGGGTTCATTTTCATAATGCCACACATTTGAACCTGCTGTGTGTTTCAGCTGTCCAGTTTTAGTTAGCATTTGCAAAGGTTTTTGGGATATTTTGTGATAGCTGGCCGAATGTCAGTATGTGTCGAATGTGATGGCACATAGGGCAGAGAAGGAGATATTTGGCAGAGAGTTATATTGTACACCATTTAACAATGGCCTTTGCATAATCTACTTTGCATGTAGTGTGTGTGTCCTGTGTGATGTGGTTGTAGGATTTAGTTCTCAATTTAGCTTTGCCACGCTATTTCTTTGCGCTACACATTAGCCACAACATTGAATTGTGATGCCAACCGTTTTGTAACCACCACTTCTGGCTTTTCTAAACAGTCAACCTTTGTCGGTCCTCACAGGTTAACTCTGTCATTATGCGGGGGCTGAACGAGGATGAGCTCCTGGACTTTGTAGCCCTGACAGAGAAGAGGCCCCTTGAGGTGCGCTTCATAGAGTATATGCCCTTTGATGGTGAGTTTGCCACTTTACAACCGATCAACATTCAATCGTTCAGAAAGGCCGATCAACGGTGTTGTGGTTGGCTGTATGTTGAGGAGTACGTTTTTGGTTACATTTTGGGGGTGTTTGACTAAAAGGTTGATCTGAATGTGTTTGCAACTTTGTTTCCCCCTTCAGGTAATAAGTGGAACTTCAAGAAGATGGTGAGCTATCAGGAGATGCTGGACCACATCAGACAGCAGTGGCCTGGCCTGGAGCAACTTCCCTTCAGACATGGGGAGACAGCCAAGGTCTGAGCTCATTTTTCACCCTATCAATTTCCATTCCTGAAATATTCATACAGCCTTGTTGAATGCCTGCACATTGTGTCCAAATGAAATATTAAAAATCACTTGTGCTCTGAAAAGCAAATTAGATATGCAAGCCATCCATTATTCTTCAGATTGGCAGTAGTAGTGATTGCATTACAAGCAATGATTTTTCATTATGTGCACTCTATTGTCCCCATAGATAGACAGTCCCTTCTTTATGATATTCCTGTATTTGAAGATTTAAGTTCTACAAGATAACCTGAATTGTATTTGTATTCAATTGCTCTGTCTGGAAAAGAACTGTATTCAGAAATATACTAGTACTGCTTCAAGTCTGCAAAATAATTGCAGACTTGAAGCAGTACTAGTTTTCCGTGAATCCATTGCTCTTTTAAACCTAGTCTCCTTTTACCTAATGTTCCCCTTGTTTTTAAGCACATCTTAATGCCGCCCTCGCCCCCCTCTCACTCCACCAGGCATACAAGGTGCCGGGATTCCAGGGCCGCATAGGTTTCATCACCTCCATGTCCGACCACTTCTGTGGCTCCTGCAACCGCCTCCGCATCACAGCCGACGGCAACCTCAAGGTAAGGCCCCTTCGGTCGGAACAATCAGCTATCCCGGAGGGGGAGGAAGTGACTGGGAACACACGGATGACAACCATCAGTATTCACCCGGTTAGAGTCTGAGAGGGTTTCAGGTTCCTTTTGTGTACTATCCGTCCGTGCTTCCCAGGTGTGCTTGTTCGGGAACTCGGAGGTGTCCCTCAGGGACGTGCTGCGCTCGGGAGCCTCCGAGGAGGAGCTGCTGGAGATCATTGGAGCCGCCGTGGGGCGGAAGAAGAAACAGCATGCAGGTGAAATGTGCTATCTAGCGCCATATTTTGCTTCATGGTGACATTCGTGCACAACATGCAGTAAACACAGCCCCAGAGGATGTAATCCAACAATCCATTATGGTACATCGCTCCTCAACTAGCCTGCACTGGATTACGGAGTTTGTTTCTTGGTCAAAGGAGTTTGTTTTGATTGCAGCTCTCTTGTCGTTTTTCTACAGTGATTAATTTCTGTGATGTATGTAACTTGGTACATAGGCTAGGTGGAAAGAATCAAACACGACAAGCCAACCACACCACTGCTGAATTTTCAGAATGACCTTCTCTCTCCCACTGCCTCTTTTCGTTCCAATATTAAGGAGCCTCTTGGATTCCCTTACGCTCTTTAGGGAGCAGTGCTATCTTAGGTTTTTACACAGTATCTTAAATTCATCAGTATCGTTTTAGTTTTCAGCCCTCCCTGCCTGAAGAAGACAACATCTGTTCAATGTGCTAAGATAATGGAAAGAACACAGTGACTCGGTGGTTTGATGGCACACTCTGATTTTAAGATCAGATAAGAAATGTGTCCATTCTCACTATCTCCACCTTTTAAGAGACTCACTCACACTCTCACATACACACCCCTTAGGCTACCTCTGCTCATACATTGCTATGCTTTTTGACAGCCTTGTGTTTGCAAAATCCATCTTGTGTTCCATTCCTAACTTTGTTCTCGTCCGTGTATAGGGATGTTTAATCTCTCCCAGATGAAGAACCGCCCAATGATCCTCATCGGTGGGTGATCTTCCTGTACGTAACACTCAGCAACACTAGCTTCTATTCTTTCTATGCTTTTCACTCCAACCTTCTTGGTTGATGTATTCAAAGTTTCCTGTTTCATCCGGTCCTATACCAATTAGGCTTTGGCTACTCCATAATCCTTAATTTTTAATAGTTTAGAAAGTATAATTGAATTAAGAGATTCATCTTAATCCTTTTAAACTAAGAAAATTCATCTTGTAACACACACTATGTCTATGTCTGACCTTTGCTAAAGGTGTTAAATTATATGTCTGCAACCACCTGACGCATGCTCTATCTCTGTTTAAGACTTCTTTGTCCAGATGCCCTTGTTCCTCCCCAAGTCCCAAGAAAACCAGAACCCCATCTTGCACCTTCCACCTTTTCCAGTCCTCAGTAAATCATTAGCCCCCAGACTGTACCATTCTGGTAGAAGGGGTGGCCAACACCCGGGGGACCTTTTGTGCCTTCAAGGTTGTATTGACTCCGCACCACTCCAAACAGCTGATGTTCACTGTTTTGGTGCCTCTAAGACTGGATCCCCTATTGTCAAGAAAAGCTGTGGCACAGAGAACCCCTACAGTCCACCTCCCACTTGTTATGAACAGATTGTTGATGCAACGGAGACCGCTGGCTATGCCACACGCACAAAGGTGATGAGTCACACTAACATAGACTGTCTCAGGTACACACCAGCCTGGGGTCCTCGCCTGAAGAACAGGTACTTACCAAGGATCCCCGTTACTCCTTCACTTTGCACGCTGCTACCGAATGCCAAACTAAAGCCTAAACTGAATCATAGCGTTCGACTGTGCCACGGACATGAACCCACCAAATATGAAAAACCTCACAAAACAAACCTTCCAGAGGCAACCCAGCTCACACACACAGATGCCCAGGGCCGGGCATCCATGGTTGACGTCGGGGGGAAAGCCGCCACCCTGCGCACTGCCTCGGCTCGTGCGACCGTAAACCTGGGGCCAACTGCCTTCCGGTTACTGCGGGACAACCAGCTGGCCAAGGGCGATGCGCTGGCCGTGGCGCAGCTAGCAGGCATCATGGCCTCCAAGATGACCTCCGCCCTCATCCCGCTCTGCCATCCTCTTCCTTTGGACCAAACTTCTGTCACCTTTGACCTCGACGCGGGGCGCAGCGCGGCCGTCGTTACGGCAACCTGTCGCACCACGGGTCGCACCGGGGTGGAGATGGAAGCTCTGACAGCGGCGTCCGTGGCGGCGCTGACCCTCTATGACATGTGTAAAGCAGTGACCCATGACATTGTTATCACAGACATAGAATTGGTCTCCAAAACGGGTGGAAAGAGAGACTTCCAGCGTCCAGCCTGACTCTAGTTGTGTTTTAGCTCTACTTCAGAACTGCTTTTACATAACAGAGCCAGTTTGGTAATCCCTAATAGATGACTTTGCAGTACCAGTCAAACTGACCATCTAACAGTCTTAGACCAATGCAACACAGTTTAATGAGATTGATTTGGTGTTTAAGAGCTCTGCTGAATCATATTAATCACAGTAGTTGGATTCCAGCATATTTGCCTCATGCAAATAGACTCACATCCGAATCAACATTGTTGATACATATAGTTGCGATTGTACACAATTTTGTCTGTTGTCATATTGTAAAATGGAGGCATCTACTAGACATAAAAGAGTAAAATTATTTATCCAAGGTATTCATTCACTTTTAGCACTAATTATTACGCAACACCATGGCCTTATTTATTTTGTCTGTCCTGTTTTTGCCGTCGTGTATCAATGATATACTGAAAGTGGCAATTCAGATTTGTCAAACAGTTTACTAAAATTGTTATTAATCAGTATTAAACCTACTTGGTGCAGGTAGAATACATACATGGTTGAAGTTATATCACTATTATATTAATGATGGTCCATGTATTGATTCAAGTGGGGCTGTTTTTGGAATATATTACTCCCATCCTTTCCAGGGCAGTTATGCAATTTAACATGATATTGTCCACAACTAAACAACTATTTGAAAAATAATCTATATATTTATTTATTTATATTTATTTATATTTATTATATCAAATCAAAGTAAAAGCTGTCAAAGTGCCCAGAAGTCATAGGTTGTTCATGCAAATGCTACCAAGGTCCTACTGTACAAGATCCTTTTAAGGAGCTGCAGGCACCCATATTATCGAACAGAAGAGGGCACCATTGAGCTAAATACAAATGTTGGTGTGCCCATCATAACGTTTGTAGTGCCACCAGGTCCTGAAATAGTTCCTATCTTTATGGAATAATATTTATGAGCAACAAATAGTAAGGGATAATGTTTATTTAACCCTAGAAAATGACCACAGGGTGAGCAACAAAAAAACATCAATAAAATAACAGAAGAAATAGAAATCGAAAGAAGTTGTAATTCTAATACACGTCTGAAACTATCCGACATAAACAGACCACGTTTAATTATTCATATTTATTATATAACATTTTATTGTAATGAGGTGAATACATACAAAATATAGCAACTAAATAAGGCAAATAAATAGGTACAATGTACAGGAAAATGGAACATTCCTCAACTTTTTTTTTTTTTTCATATTATTTCAAACAAGAATGGTGTACAAAATGTTTTCTAACTGTACACCGTGGAGCGTTTGTCAACCATAAAAAATACCGACTCCTTACAATTATACAACCTCCTAAAATTGGGTGCGACTTCTCTCAAGCAATGCTAATTTTGTGTTAGAGGCGAGTCCGTGTTGCAAGCAATTTTATATGAAAGGAAAACTCAACAGACCACACTATGAGCTCTCCGTCTTCAACATGCAGGTCATCAAGTGCATTTTTTTTTGTTGCCGGAAATGTAATAGTGGTTTACGAACAGTTGAAGTCATACCACAGTACACAAAGCAAGTGAGACAGACAGGAAAAGTGAGGCGGGGTACACCCTGGAAAGCCCGCCAGTCCATTGCAGGGTTATTCTACTCACAATACACCATAATCACAACATGAAAAAGATTTTTAGTTTGTAAATGTATTAAAATCAAATAACTCAGAAATCACATGGACATAAGTATTCACAGCCTTTCCTATATATTTTGCTATTAAACCATTTGCAGCAATTACAGCCCAAAGTCCTTTTGGATATGATGCCACAAGCTCGGCACACCTATCTTTGGCAGCTTAAGCTCCATCGGGTTGGATGGGAAGCGGTGCACAGTCATTTTCAGATCTCTCCAGAGATGCTCAATCGGATTCAAGTCTGGGCTCTGGATGAACAACTGACGGACATTCAAGTTGTCCTTTGATATCTTCGCTATGTGCTTAGGGTAGTTGCCCAGCTGAAAGATGAACCGTAGCCCCAGTCTGTGGTCAAAAGCGCTCTGGAGCAAGTTTTCATCCTGGATGTCTCTGTACATTGCTGCATTCATCTTTCACTCTATCCTGACTAGTCTCCCAGTTCTTCCCGCCTAAAAACCTCTCCACAGCATGATGCTACCACCACCATGCTTCACTGTGGGTATGGTATTAGCCTGGTAGGGAGTGGTTCCTCCTCCAAACACAATGCCTGGTGTTCACGCCAAAGAGTTTTATCCTCATCAGACCAGAGAATTTAGTTTCTCATGGTCTGAGAGTCCTTCAGGATCATTTTGGCGAATTCCGGACAGGCTGCCATGTACCTTTTTCCTCCATCTGGCCACTTTACCATACAGGCGATTGGTGGATTGCTGCTGGTTGATCGCTGTCCTTCTGGAAGGTTCTCCTCTCCGCAGAGGAACGCTGAAGCTCTGACAGAGTGACCCTTGGTTCTTGGTCACCTCCCTGACTAAGGCCTTTCTCCCCTGATCGCTCAGTTTAGTCAGCCGGCCAGCTCTGGGATGAGTCTTGGTGGTTCCAAACCTCTTCCATTTATGGATGATGGAGACTACTTTTGTTCATTGGGACCTTCAAAGCAGCAGAAATGTTTCTGTATCCTTCCCCAGATTTGTGCCTCGAGAATCCTGTCTCAGAGGTCTACAGACAGTTACTTTGACTTTATGCTTGGTTTGTGCTCTGACATGCTCAGTCAACTATGGGACCTTGTATTGACAAGTGTGTGCCATTCCAAATCATGTCCAATAAACTGAAATTACCATAGGTAGACTCAATTTAAGCTTTAGAAACATCTGAAGGACCAAGAGTGGAAACAGGATGCACCTAAGATACATTTTGAGCTTCATGGCTGTGAATACCTATGTACATGTGATTTCTTGGTTATTTATTTTCAATAAATTAGCAAAAGTCTTAAAACCTTTCTCACGTTGTCATCATGGTATTGTGTCTAGAATTTTGTAATAAGGCCACAACATAACCAAATGTGGAAAAAATTGAGCACTGTGAATGCTTTCTGGATGCACTGCATGTCCCCAATCCTAGATTATCCCATGCTAGTTATCCACTATGTTAACTAGTTCCTATGTGATTTCCAGCGGTCCAGCCGGAGTACCTAACCTCACTTGCTTTATCGTTTTCTCTTCCCTTCTCAATGAGGGCCATCCAAGCCCTTTAACACAACCCGCACCTTCTCCTGGTAAAAGTGCATCGAACAAGCTACAAGCTTTTTCTACTGAATTCCTTCTTCATACTCTGCACAGCCAATCAATGGCCAAAGAAAAAACAAACTAATATGTAAGAAAGTATAATACTGACATTTCTTTTAGTACCACTTGGTACTTGCTAATTAAAGCTTTGAAGGAAGATTGACTTCATGGAGACTATCAGAACCTGTGTTAGTAACACCTGCTAAATCCTTCCTCTGTTAATGGAACATGGACCTAAAGCCAAAAGAGAAATAAGAGCATGTGGAGCAGCCGTAATTTACAAAGATGCCTTTTTTGTCTGTTTGGAGCATGCTTTCTTTTGCCATAGGACAACAAAAACGACTTCATGTTTATATGGTTCTTAATATTTGGCATTTCAATCAAAGTTTGTATAGTGTTGGTGGACGACCCTGCCACGGAGAGAAGACAAAAAAACATGGTAAGGTAGGTCAAGCTCAAGGTAGTGGATCAAGACCTCTCTGCTCAAGGCAGAAGCGCAGATTAAAGTTGCTGTGGCAAGACAAGGGTTTAACCCTCAGCTTGATGAGGCCCACAATGGGGTGTCTAGTGCAAGATACTTGAAAAGGGATAGATCACACAGAAGTTCTGTTTAAAACCCCCAACAAATGTAATTGTCCCCAATGATTCGGCCAACTATTGTGTCTTTATGGTGTCTGACCGTTAACTGCTCTGTCATCCACGACATGTAACTCCCCATGTCAATCAGCGGACGTTCAAAAGCCAGAGACGCCATCATCATGTGTGCAGGACCTTCAAGGACTCTTTCCAAGGACTTAACACACTGCCATGCCCTCCTTTGCTCAAATGACACTCCTTATCTCAAAGGTCAAATAAGAGGCACTTTAGAGGTGAAAATATAATTCAATTCTGACGAAGGGGGTCAATTATACGATCTTTTATGGAAAAAGATCAGTAGCATGGGATTGTTGCTTTATTTAATGACTCTAGGAAACTCCAGGACCTCCATTTAACCATTTCCACCCTGGTTTAGTGTCAAGTGCTGTGAAGTGACACCCAACCTTTATTCTGTTTCAGTTTTCCTACAAAAATCCTTAACTGGTAACAAACCAATTAATTTGTGATGGAAATGGAAGTGTGTTGGGGCCGTGTGATTGTTAACTTTACTTTTGAATCCCCCTTTCCAGTTTAATCTGCTGTGAATCTGTGTGCTGGTCATTCCCCTTCATTTAGATTACTAAGAGCAAGTATTTAAGGAGCTTTATAACCAGTCTATGGAAATGCATAAGCCTGTCATTACAATGACCGATTAGTTCTTCTTAACTAAGCCAAGGCCAAAGTAGCTCCTGTCAAAACCCTTGCTTCACTTGCTCTCTCTCAGTTAAATTTTTCGGCATATTAAATGACTTCAATAGTCATGCCTGTTCAAATCAGCAATCACCACTGGCAATTTGCTAATACACATTCTTGGCCCAAAAAGCAAACATATTCAACAGAGACGTATGTGAAATATTTAGTAACCTGTGACAACAGACTCTGAACAATGGGTTTGCCAATGAGGCTTGAGCCCAAACTGGACCTGGCTCTATTCAGTCTACTAATTAAAATGGTCTGGTTAACACACACACGCACGCACGCATGCACAGATTAGCACAGGATGCATCCATTTTTTTTTATTTTCCCTGAAAGGTCCAAAGCCCAATCCTCTTACTGCACGCCTGGGTCTTTCCCATATGGTCAAATACTGTTACACTGTAACATGTACACCAAGTCTTGTTTACGCTTGCGAAGCAGCCAATGTTTCAGGCACTTTTCAGGAGTCCAATTAAGAAAAACAAAGAATACCCGCTCATCCATTGTCTCTTCTACAGCCTCTCACTGTGAAGTAGGACCCGACACTGTACTACGACCAAAAGCAGCCATGTTTGTTGACATAGCTCTTCAGCCTTCACCCTTCCCTGCATGGTCTAATGGGCAAGTGTGGACCTTCCCAGGCTTTTACCCCTCTCCTCTCTGCTAGCCTGCCAGTCTTCCTGTCTCTGGGACTACTCTCCCATATCTCCCCCAGGATATTTGCTTTCATTTTCAGGCAAAGGAATTTGCCTCCAATTGTCTTTATGAACGGCATATGTGTTATGACAAACGTTTGTCTGTGTGAACTTATCTGACCAGGCTTGTGTCATTGTTAATTGTTGAATACTAGATGCCATCATTAAGAAACCATAGGCAGCTACCCCGTTATACAACTGGATCCAAGATAATTCACCCACAGGAAAACTCTCAAGCCCACCAGCTTTCTACCATGTGACCTCCATCTTTACCTCAGAAGACGTTTTGACAACACATGGTATAAGGATGGGGAAGAATGATGGCTAAATGGATATATTAAGTCTATGTGTATCTATTCATTTCCTGTCACAACACACATACACATACACAGTATATATGTATATATATATATTGCCAGTGAGCACACTGAGACATTGGCACACTATGTAAGTGCCTTAGTCACAGGCTCATATGTTACACATGGTGGCAGGGAGTGTCAAATAATACAATTAGAAACCTCCTTGAATGTTCTCAACACTCCAACCTTATCTTTCTTAAGTGAGGTCGAGGTCTGAAAGTGTTTTATTATTTTCTTCTGTTAGCACCATTAATAGTAGATTCTATCTCAGCAATATCGACAGAGTACTTGTAACTACTGTTCCTTCTTGCATGGGAGCTGGGAAAAGTAGATTCTACTGCAGCAATGTTTTAGAGTACTTGTAACTGCAGTTACTTCTTGCCAGGGAGGAACCATTAGAGGGGAATAAGGTGTATAAAGAAAGTTGCAGTGCAAACAACACATGGAAATTAAGAGGAAAACGATTTTTTTTTTCATAGAAAGCGCCAAATATGTGAAGGAAAGATTCACCTAAACTTTCAATCTTTTTGCAATCTGAATCCAGAAAACAAACCAACAGAATAGAAGATTTACAAAGAAGAAAGAGCAGAATAAACATGAACAAAATCTTTGCAATTAGCTTGTCTGCATCTAAATATAAATATATAAACGCCTAATTGCAGTATGTTTAGTATATATATATTGTTTTCAACTTTTTGGTGTTTTGGCACTGGTAATGCCAAAACAATAACTCTTTTTTGAACATAACTCCGTGGGCGTCACTCTTTCTGTGGCACAGTCCCGTTTTGGGGCTCAAGGAGAAACCAGGGGCGCTGTTGCCCTGGTTGTAATTATGTCTGGGAACACATTCCCGGCAGAGCCGCATGGAGGAGGCACTTGGGAAGAGGAGTGAATCCTGATGATGCCACACTCTTAAGCGCATCTATCCAGCGTGCACGTCCAGTCACCAAAACAGCCATTCAACTGACTCGTTCCGAGGCAGTCACCCACTGCGAGGACTCGGGCGGATCGACGCCCCACGGCGCCGGAGGCTTCCGGTTTCCACCCCTCTCCAGAACTACGTCCAAATGAAAAAAGGAAACAGATTCTCTTAACAATGCTCAATGCTGGCCTCACATAATTCAAACTCCACCACGTGCGGGCCACTTGAGAGAGCCAATCCTTTTTCTTCTATGGCTCGCCTCGACGTAGTGTGTGATTGGCCGATAACCCCCCCCCCCCCCCGTAACTCTTAGCAGGTGGCTACTGCGAGTCAGGGCTGGTCCTCCGCGAGTGACTTCTTACGGAAATGGCGGGAAATGTGCGTGCGTATATGTGCACGCGTGAGAGAGGAAAGAGCGAGCTGGGAGAGACGGGGAGAGTGAGAGGCGAGGGAGACAGAGCGAGAGCACAGTGCCAGAGAGAAGTGGTCATGGACTAAAAAAACGCGGGACGCCACAGTGGTCTGCCTGTCTGTCCCTCCCGGCGTCCGTAGTCCAGGGTCAAAGCAGGCCACCCGGGGACAGCACTGAGTGGGAGAGGAGTTCACGAGAGCCGCCTGCGCTGAGGGACAGTCTGGTTTTCTCGGCGTGGCCCGATACAATACACGTTTAAATTGTTCCCCTCTCGACGCCGTTGTCCCCTTAGCGCTCGCAAGCCTTTCTGCGAGTCCAGGTCTAGTAGTTGACCTTGGTGACCGGCCTCTCGCGGCCGCCCCCTTCCACCAGCTGGTTGACGGAGCGCTTGCGGTTGCGCTTGAGCTTGGACAGGTCCTTGTCGAAGACCTCTCCGGAGCGCAGCGCCGACACCAGGTCATCAAACTCCCCGCCGACCTCCTCGCTGGCGCCTCCTGCCCCCTTCTTGGCCCGGCGCTCCCGCTCCCTCTGCTCCTTAAGCTGTGACAGGCGGGGGGCAGGGGAGAACAGAGGAGTGGTGGAATAAGCAAAGACAAATAAGAGAGGGAGACAAAAGTGGAAGAAAGGAGAGAGGAAAAGAAAGGGGAGAATGTATGGGGGAGGTGCGGTAATCAAAAATAGGATAAATAAGTCATCATTTTTATGCTATCAGCAATTACTGACACGGTACCAGGAAACAAAATGACATACGTTAAGCAGACCTTTAAAAATGGTTTAGCAATTACTCAAGTGCTTATCTCTTCATCACTACACAAACAGAAATGGGCTTTACTCAGAACACAACAGCAGACTGGCCTGTGTGTGTGTGTGTGTGTGTGTGTGTGTGTGTGTGTGTGTGTGTGTGTGTGTGTGTGTGTGTGTGTGTGTTCGGCATTGCAAATCACCAGAAAAAAGATTTTTCGTTGTTGTTTGGGATGTCTGGAGTCCTGTCCTGTTCCCAGACCAGTCCAATTCCCCCAGACTTTTCTCACGTATATTTCCCAGGACACGTCTAGCTTGTCTGGCATGAGCGTGTGTGTGTGTGACTGGGTGTTTGTTCTCACCATAGCCTCCATGCGGGCCCTCCTCTCCTCCTCATCTTTGCGGCGCTGCATGTTCTCCAGGTCTTGTCGTGCCTCGCTGAAAGACACCATGAAGGTGTCAAAGATGCCAAAGAACTCGTCGGGCTGCATCCTCCCATGCTCCTCCCCAAAGTGCTTCAGCGCATTGGTAAACTGCAGAGTGAGAGAGTGAGAGAGTGAGTGAGTGAAAGGGATTGAGATGGCTGAGTAAAGAGACATTGTAAAACTACAGAACTCTTTACTATTCTAAACAGGTTCTGTCCACCTGACCAGGTGTGCTGCCCCAGTCCTCCCCTGTCTGATGTCACCAAACCAGCAGGGCATGTCATGCTAGCCTATTTATCCTTCCATGGTAAAGACATGCCACCAAACCTAAGGGCTATTGTTGATGGATGAGTTTACTCCATCTTAAACAGGTCACTAAACTACATTCTATTCTATATAGTTTAGGGCCCTTGAAAGCAGAGGCTGCAGCATGGTCACAATGAAGGAAGCCAGTGTTAAAGGGATAATACACTAATGACTAATAATAATGACTAATACAGCCTATACAATTCCCTGGTTCCTCCTGGTGGGCAGACCAGACAGAGCTTTTGAGAGCTGTGGGTCCTCTATTTCTGAGGATGCACCGCCAGCCTTTCATTATGGCCTTGTCACCACGGCAACCGCTGCTATCATCCACAGCCTTTCTGTAATTACGTGTCTGGTCAACTGTTTTCCTCTACCTCATTCCCCAAGGTCTGCACGACATGAGCATGCATACACACACACACACACACACACACACTCATGCCGACCATCACAGACCCACACACACAAGCTCCCAAAAACCCAGTGTAGATCAAATCCACGCTCGAAGGTAGAGAATCATGCACACACACAACCACTTGTATGTCTTTCATGTAATCATTTTTCATTGCTATAGACACAATTAACTAAGTGCTATGAAAAGACTAACTGTGCTCATCTGTTTGTCACGGATGATGATGATGGATACAGAGGACAGCAGAGGAGAAAAGGATGGGTGAATGGATTGATGGGAACTCATTTCGGAAAAACAACGGACTCGAGTAAACAGAGTAAGCTTGAGCCAGCTCGCACGCCGGCAGCTCCAGACCACAGCCTCTCCCGAATCATCTCTGAGGACTGTTCCCACCGTCTTAGTGGGAAGACAGGGCTTCCAGTGAGAAGCTGAGGCCATGGCGGACATTGGCACACAATGGCCCACAATGGCCCTTCAGTTAACGCCTAGCGGCCCGGAACGGCTTCAGCGCGGGGCAGAGGCCCTCACTCCGACGGCTTGTCAAACACTTGTCCTCCGGGCTCGGGCCCGGCTCCAGGGCCTGGCGAGGAGCTTTCCTTCCCCTACCCTGGCACGGAGCCCTGGGCCTGCCTTGGCTGCCAGCTCCACTGGGCTGGCTGATATGGTGGGAGCGCACAGGGCTGTGGAGAGTGTCGTGACTAAACAATGGGGCGGTCGGCTGAAAGGTCTCGGGAGCAGCTCCAACATGCTGTTAGCTGGGAGTGGCTGAATTGGTTAAGTGATGACCTAAAGCAAGTCTCAAATCTCAAAGAATCAGCAAAAACGCAGCAAAAATGCAGACTAAGAAGTGCAATGCTGATCCATCATCAGTGCATCCAGATGAAGCCATTACTGTGGGGGAGTTGCCATTTAGGAGCAATTGCCTCTTGTAGTACTTCAAAACATGTCTCTGTGTGTGTATGTATTGATTATGAACCCTTGCATGTTGGATGAGAAATCCCCTTCTCTCGACGCCTTTTTATATTGACCTGCATGACCTGAACAGCTGTTCTCTTCTTAGAGGAGTAGGAGTCCTCGTATTTTCTGCTCACACACACACACACTCACACACACACTCACACACACACACACACACACACACACACACACACACACACACACACACACACACACGTACACACACACACACACACACACACACACACACACACACACAAACACAAACACAACAGCACCCCAGAGAGAGCTGGATTGCCTGGCCTGGTGCACACACTGAACATACACACACTAGGCTCTTTTGTTCAGCCACGGTACATGGTGCCTGGACCTGCTGGCTCTTTTTTCCTGTGACGTCGGCTACAACTCATTTTTTTACAGCTCACCTCCTTCAACAAATAATTAGGGGAGAAAACACACACACACACACACACACACACACACACACACACACACACACACACACACACACACACACACACACACACACACAGCGGCTCTGTGATAGCAACAAGCTTGGTACACTCTTATCACTCTCCTCTCCATTTGCTTATTTTTTTCTTCAACCTCCACAGTTTCTTTACGGAGCTCACTATATACGTACATCTTCAATTCGCTTTCCATTGCTTTATTTGTAACCCAGACGACCGTAGGCCAATACAGCAGCGTTGAATTCCCACAGTCGGTCTCCAGGAGTTTTTCACCCTTTAACCTTGAACCAGTTAACGCCAACCAAACCCAAACAGTAGCGGCCGTTTTCCTACTGGAAACACACCCTGGTACGGCTGAATCACTTCCTGGAGACCATCAACCCCCCCAGCCGAGGTTCAAAGGGCCTCCGTCGGGAGATGGAGGCTGCCGAGCCGACGGCGGGTGCTACCACAGAGCTCCATGTGAAAAACACACAGGGTAGGAGGGGAGGGTGGGGTGGTGGGACGGGGGGGGGGGGGGTCTGTTTGAACACGGGGGTTCCCCGGCCTGCTGAAGTCATCACACTGGGGTTAGAGGCGCACACACAGTGCCTCCTGTCTTCCCCCCCCTGCTCTGGTGCTCCCGTTGCAGCCCGCTCCCATTCCCACCGCCTCCCGTCGTCTCTCCCTGGCACCAACTCACGCCCACGCTGACGGGCTGTTTGTAGGAGGCCTTGGAGCCTCACACACGAAAACAACTCCTCAAACATCACACAAACCAACACACACACACCCACACACACACAACAACAACTCCTCAAACATCACACAAACCAACACACACACACCCACACACACACAACAACAACTCCTCAAACATCACACAAACCAACACACACACACACACACAACAAATACCCCTCACACATCACGCACACCAACACACGCACTCCTCATGACAAGACTTGAGCTAAAAGAGAAAATAATTGAACGAGCCCGCGGCTGAAGACTGGTAGGGGAGGAGTAGGAGGAGAAGAGTGGGGGGATTCAGTACCTTGTCCTTGGCTTCGTTGAGCAGCTCCTCCAGCTCGGAGAAGCTGAAGCTGGCTACGGTGATGAAGTCGCCCACCACCGGGACAAACTTGTCTCCCCGGTCCCTCGTCCGGCTCTGCTGGTACTGCAGTTCCTGGATGGGGGAGGGAGAAAGAGAAGCCAAGCATGAGGCTAGCGTGACAAACAGTTTCCCCCATCCTCATCACATCTTTTAATATCCTGCTTGAAGCTATCTCTTTTTATGAATTTTATTTACTCTAGTCTTTATGCTCATTTCTTATTAAGGTCTCTTCTATCATTTTCCTTTTATCTTCAGCGCTTATGTTGTGCATGTTTAGCCCACATCATGTGATCCGTTTGATTTATTGTATTTCGACTTTATTTTCCACTCCATCACCCCCTTCCTTTGGTCGTTGTCTGCGAGTGCAACAGCCCGGCCAGTGTTTGCTTGTTCAACATGTGCTGCACAGACGAGAGCAGCACTCAAAACCGATACATCAAAACCTCAGCACAAACACTGGGACCCTTCTCTGCTAACTAAGCCCTCCGGCTAGCCGTACAAAGGCAGATCTTGGAAATAAATAGATGTGCACGCACAAACACACACACACGCACACACGCACACACACACACACACAGAATGGAACAGTCCCTTGTTGTCCAGGCTGTGCTGTGGCGCATGGCTAGCTGACATCATCTCTAATGGCCATCTATGTGAACCAAACTGAAGGGGGGCAGAAATACTGATCGACTCAATGAATTCCAAATTTCTCTTTAATGAACTCTGCATTCTATTTTTTGGGTGGTGTGGGAACAGAGAGGGAGGGAAGAGCGAGTGGACTTCTTTGTGTTTCACGTTGTTCCTCTGAAGTCAAGTGTGTGGGCGCGTGTTCGTGTGCCAGCAAACGTGACTCTATCCGTCCCAATTTACTGCGGAACATGACCGCCACCATCAAACGCTTCACTCTGCTACCCATCTTTGCCCTTTACCCCTAACATAATTAAAGACATGGGATGAACTAGAGACCTGGGATGCCTCATACACACACACACACACACACACACACACACACACACACACACACACACACACACACACACACACACACACACACACACACACACACACACACACACACAC
>JAVQJS010045134.1:0-14073 GCA_036024795.1 Galaxias rostratus | reverse complement strand
AACAGTGTGGCCCAGGACCATTCATCTCTGTCAGCCTGCATTAGTGCTATGAGGAGCTCCTACACACACATATTGGTACGTGTACACACACACACACACACACACACATACACACACACACACATACACCCCCACACACATACACACACACACACATACACACACTGATCCCCTGGTCTGATGTACCAAGGCAGGGGGGGCAACGGGCCCCTCCAAAGCTGGCCAATGAATATAGATCACCTAGCCCCTCTGCACCACCAGAGCCCCCCATGAACTCTCTGGGGACGCAGACCCTTCGACCTCAGACCTGATTTGCTGTATATTTGTCCGTGGGCATAAGATATTTTCTCTTCTCCATCATACATCTTTCCACATTCACCGCTGGCAACTGCAGTTGTCGTTACTATTGTCTGTAATCATTACTATAATGTGAGGAAACATGGTCATTGGCTAACCAGATAAGATCATTAACCTGGCACTGTCCACCAACAGCTGACCTTGTACAATTGCCACCCAGACGTCTGATGAAGAAAATTAGGTTGACTAGCAATCCCTCCATCCATCCACAGTATCTGTCTGTTTATTCAGTGGATGCATCGACAGGATTACCAAGGGGTCACGGATCTAAACTATAACTGGTAGCTTACGTTGTCATATTAGACTGGGATTGAGTAATGGACTGCCCTGATCGCATTATTTGCAACAAACATGCCACAGACAGTGACAATAACAACTTTGTCAAGCTAACCACCAACACACCACTGGTTCAAGAGCTTTTGTGGATACTCTGGCTAGAGATAACGGACACTGTACCAACTAATTTCCGTGCAGCTTCCATTAAAGATAACTCTTTTGGTGATATTTTACATGAAAGGATTGTGTTACAACCTTCTGTAATCATGGCTGTGGAGTGTAGTGTTGCAGGATTCTGCAGTGCAGTGCCTTATGTAGACATGGATACATACCCCCACACGCTCAAATACACACAGCCGGTATAGGAAAAACCCGTCCATCAGGGAGCTGCCCCTTGTATATGAGCGGGGTGTGGGGGGGCGGTGTAGGGGGCTGTGCTCAGGTGTCTTTGTTTATTTTCATACCTTCTCCCTGTGCCATCTTATTCCTACGCTTTGCATTTGTCCAACATTCGTGCACATCTACGGACATGTTTGCATGGTAAACGGTGTTGGTCTGAATGTATTTGAGTACTATTTGCACCATGTAGGTCAACATAGAACAAGTTGTTGCCCTCTGTGCATGCAAAGGGGATCAGTACACATGATCAAGGTCCTGCACTTTGGCACTGGTGTGTATGGGGGCATGCGCACGTTAGTGGAGAGCTGTTGCCGTTGTTGTGTGTGTGCACTCACATAAAACCCTGGGCCAGTTTTCTACCTGTGTGCATTGCTAATTGTCTCTCTACACTGGTTAGGCTGTGTGGTTGTGTGCTCAGTCACAAACATGCTGTAGGCGTGGAGAGTCCTAATCTGCTTGGAGACATACCTACCAGCACTAAGCTCAATGCGGCCGTTTACTGGGAAACAGAAGAGGGAAGTCAGAGCCTCTGCATTCCTTATTGTGGCTCTAACCTAAAGGAGACTAGTGTGGTCTGTGGCCAATTCATTCATCTTCTTTTTTGAATCTGAGAAAAGATGAGTTGTGATTGGTTACTGGAGTTGTGTTGCTAGGCTTTTGGACATTGTTGTGTTTGTTTTTCTTCCATGATTCAGGTTTCCACCGTATGGTTATGAAAGTCATGTAATCTGTAGGATAGACTTTTGTGGATACTAAAAATGAAAGAGAACTTGCAGGTTAAATATGTGTAGAGACAGAGAGTTTTACAATGAAGTAAGAAATATCATTGAAGAAAAATGGTTCGACTGAACTGATAGGATAGTATGATCCAGTGGAAAATGAGAAGTCCTAACCTAAGCTATTGGATCACTCTGAGATGATCTAATTTCCACATTAGTAGCGGGAGACCCAGTTGGTTTAAGCAGATTGCGGATGAGTGGGCAACATGGTGGGTTAAATACCCCTGCCCTAAAGAGGGGATAAAGAGAGAGAAGGTGACAGGACCTCCAGTAAGGATTAGAGTCTATGTTTGCAGCACTGTAGAAAAAACCTTTGGGTAAGACACACAGGCGTTCCAAACCAACGCATGGCACTAACCGACCGCTGCTCACTCATGGCGTTCAGCCCTCGACCAACCCCAGTTCAAGTTCCTCTGTATTTGCAGGAGGTCTACAACCAGGGATGGACAGGAGAGCTAAGGGGTTAAGGTTAGTGGGGGTCAGAGGTTAAACAAGGGTATAGTTCAGGTTGAGGTGAACCTAAGCTCCTGAGCTTATACAGTACACTCGTTCTCTCTCCTTCTGTCTGTGGACTACAGCATGAGGACTGTCATATTGTTGGTTAGATCTATATTAAGGAAATGCCATGCAAGTAACCCTGCTTTACATGTTTCCAGCCTGTCCTATTTTCCTTCAATTAACTTTTTTTTTTTATTTAAAATCTACCATTTGATTTATTTCACACTTGTTTTCTTTTAATCTTGAACTCTTTAAATATCTTTCTCTCTCCACTTTTCATGTCTTTCTCTTTGAATATTATACCTATGTCTCGTCTTTCTCTTCTTGGCATACCCCCTCCCCCTTTCGTCCCTCTTCTCCCTCTCTGGGACATCCACCTCTTTAGCATGCAGAGCTGCTGCCCCGTTACCATGGCAATCTAGCAGAGTAAGCGTGCTATAAGAGAATGGGTCAGAGAAATTGAACACATGCGCATGTTTGTGTTGGTGAACGTATGTGGCTTTTTCCAAATTTGCTAAATGCTTGTATGTACTGATTTAAAAGGCTTTAGCAAAACCGCTTTGTCTTGAAAGAACATAAGTTTTACTGTTTTCTAGTTCCAAATGCACAGTATGCTGAAAGACTCAGCGTTATGTGTTTAGGTGTACTCACAAACTCATACAGATAACACAGTTGCTATTCCCGTTTACAAAAATATCTATAATCAGAACATCTACATTACAAAATGTTACGTCTAAGATTACATGCCATCTGTTTAAAAAAATCCCCAAAGTCGGTTTGTTGTGTATGATTTCATCACTTTGTCGCAATGCATTGTTCCTCCTATTCAGGCGAGCAGCATGGCGTTGTTGCTCCTATGGAGGTGACTGACAGTGAAGAGAAAGAGGGAGAAAGAGGTGGCAACTTGGTTTTAAAGCTCATTTAGGGAGTAATGGGAAATCACTGACTTCCTTTTCTTTAGTTTCAGTGTCTCATTGTCAGTGTGGTATGCCTGTAAGTGCATGTGCCAGTCAAGTGAGGGACTGCAATTCCACGGCTTCCTGATCCTTCTGGTGTGTGTGTGTGTGTGTGTGTGTGTTTGATGGAGTAAGAGAGTCGCTGCCTGCTCCCCGACCCCTCTCGTGTAAACACGGACACACTCCGGCGAGGTGCTGAATGGCGATGATTATGAGAAAGCTCCACCTCACTCACACATACACACACACACGCTCGCACATACACACCGACGCTTATACACTTTCAGGCACAGCACAACCAAACACACATTCTGGGAGCTCTGCCAAGGAGGGAAGACCTAGAGCAAGGTTCCCCTGGCCCACTGCCAACACTCCATTAACAGACGGAGTGAGGGAAGGCGGTAAGGAGGCAGTTAGATGGATAAGAGAAGAGAGGAAATAATCCAAGTGGTGGAGAGCACTGAAAGGTTTGGAAAAGAGGCTGAAACTTTAAGGGGAAATTCTACAGTCTAAGGATGTTTGTGAATTGCACTCTATTTCTTGAAACTGAAAACAAATGTACGTTCAGTGCCAACTTTATAGCCTATCATGCACTCCCCAGTCCACAAGCCAACACAACTTATGATCCTCAAGGACTCTCCAGATCTCCAGAAAAAAACAATCAATAATTCACCAGCAGGCTCTAAGGGACTTGCAGCATACTTTCAGAGTAATGTAGAGGGCTGACTGTAAAAGGCAGATAGAGAGAATAAAGTAGGTGAACGACCAGTGAGCAAACTACCAATGGGACTGAGCGAGTGTCCCACGGAGGACCGCAAACAGTCACGTGCTGTTTGTCAGTCGATGCTCTCAGATCCACTTTGGTGGGGTGCGTTTCTGCCCTTTGCACGTCTAGGCTGTTATCAGAGCGGGGACTCACTCTGTCAGCTGACCATCGATGACCTCTCCATGACCCCTGCAACCTCAAGCCAGATCATGTGACCAGGTTACACATCCACATGCAATCGGGCTCTTCATATACCGATCGTTGATGTTTACACTGGGCCAATCTCTTCAAATGTGTTATCAGACGGCTCGAACCATTCAGTCAACATGTTATTGAAGGAGAAGTAGCCTGTGTCTGAACAAGGTGTTATCACTCCAGGTTAGGGCAAAAACCTCTCATCTGCTTCAGAACGCCTCTATCAGTGGATATGCTGCGTCCAATCTCAGCATGCCTTAGGGACATGCACTTCTCTCTTAAACCCATTCGCTGCCAAGTCACATGCAGGCCAAGGCAGAAACATCCAAAATGTCATTTTCCATTATTGAACCTATCTTAGAACTTTGTGCATTTTGATGTTGCCCAGTCACAGGCCTGGCTCCCGTCGTTGATCCTTGCCCAGGCTAGCCATGGTTTACGTGCTGCACAGCTTCGCTGACAGACTGCCCGGGGAATGTGACCTGTGTAATGTCCTTTTTAATCAGTGGTAATTGACACAGATAGCCCTTCATCATCACCGCGCCTGTCCTTGCTTGTCCGCTAAGAGGCTCGCTCTGCATTTATTAAAGCTCATTCCCCACTCCACTTACAGTGCTCCCTGGACTTCTTATCAGCATATACTGCAGGGTTTTAATGCTTAAACGTTCTGTGGTCAATTCCTTAATGTTTGATTCAGTGGACACTGTTTGCGCGAGCGTTTAGTTTCCTACATTCAAAGTGATCGTTTTTTCCTTTGAATGTCTCACACTCCCTTATTTCTGCCTCCTGCCACTTCTCTCTCCTTCATTCCTCTCATTAACATCCACCAACCACCCCAGCCCCACCCCACCCCGCCTCTCTACATACGTGAGAACTTGTTGCTGCTGGATTGTACAATTAATATACAGTAACCAGTTTCCCCCTTTTACCTTCACTCCCCTTCCCCCTGCTGAGGGGAAAAAATGTGTCTCATTCCAATTTAATGCATGACCAATTCCCACCGACACAGAGCAGTAATTAAAATCCACACGCAAGAACCCATTCATCAACGGAGATGACAGAGAGAAGGGGTAGGGTTGTAGACGGGGCTCCGTCTGTGTACCCTTGGAGTTTGGAATCAAAACCTGATTAAGAAGAGTGAAATAGGTGAATGATTTTAAATTACGTTTTGAACATAACATTAAACTCTTGAAAAAAAAACAACAACAATACCATTGTGTGCACTTCGGCTATTTTTTTTAATTATCATTGCAAGTTTCCGTTTGACGTTTTCAGGTGAGCATCTGTATAGCGTCTCTCCTCGACCACTCTGGCCCCTCGTTGGGTGCAGTTTCCTACTAGTTTTACCCCCGTCCCTCCTCCTTAGAACACCTCCCCCCCTTTATGCTCCCTGTGGTAGATCTTCTATGTTGTGACAGAAGTCTTGCTGTGTCTGATGATGGCTCTCTCAAACACACACACACAGACACACATAAACAAACATGTGCTGCATGACCGTGACCCCTGGAGGTCCCCGGCAAAGCATTGACGCTCTGCGGGGCCAGGGGGTAAGCAGGGAGCAGAGAGGGGTCCGGGGGTGTGGGCTGAGTGTCATTGTTTGCTGTCTATGATAACGCGTGTTGCCACCCCGCAGCTGTTTGCATGTTTTATCCCGCTTCATCTGTCTGAGCAGAGAGGATGTCTAGGGCCTCTGTGACATCATGGAGGTCATCACCTCTGAAATATATATGCATGCATGCACACATGCAAACAGACGGTTCAACAAAAACATTGCATGATGCATGATGAGGCATACATTTTGCATACATCCCCTTTTCCCATTAGAACATTCTAGAGCAAAAAACATGAAAATGTTCAGCCAGAACTGTAGAGTTGCAATGCCACATTACAGTACAGCATGGTGGAGGATGAGCTGAAGAGACTTCAAGGTGCACTGGAACATTACACAAGTTTAGTTTGTACGTGTTCTTGCTTGGCAGAGGACCAAGAGCAGCAAAATATAATAACCTTTGTGTGCTAGTGTAGCCCAAGGAGGGGTGGCATATGTCCAGGCGCCTGGCCCTCCTAGCCCCCACCTCACTATCTTCCCTGCACTTGAGCTTGTGAATGGGGAGTTGGACAGGCAGCTGCCTAGCCATTTTCTGGAAAGACAGAGAGAGAGGGAGAGAGAGAGAGGGAGAAAGAAAGAAGGAGAGGTGGGACACGCACACACATGAAGCTTCTAATGAGATGCACAGTGTCAATGGCCACTCTCTCTGGAGAGGGCAAGAAGAAAAAGGCTCGTTCTCTTTTTTTTCTCCTCTGTGCCCCTCTGTCCCTCTCCCACTCTATCTGTTGCCCTCCTACCCAGCTGGTGAGGGCTTTTGTTAGGCGCCAGATGATAGCCCAGATGCCCCATCCCAGCCGCTCCATTCAGCTACATTCACCAGCCTCCCCTCAGGTCAGAGGTCTCCACCGGGCATCTGAATAGGTCTCCATGACAACGGTGGCCATGGCGGTTGAGAGAGTAGCAGAGATTTTGTTATTGTTTGGAAGTTAAACAGACCGCTAATTAACATAGATTTAGAGGATATTTATATATGTGTAAAATATGGATACATCTATTTCTGTAACGACAAAGAGGATCTTAGAGTTCTAAGCTTTGACTTTGATTAACATAATTAAAAAAAAGTCAAAAATCCAAAGGATTATTCAGCACTGTTCATAACACATATTCCGTGTTTGAAAACTACAATGAACATTGTTGGAGCCAATCAAAGAGCCGGGGTGCTTTGCAAGCCTTGCTGGAGCCTCGGCCCTCTGCTGGAAAATGGGGAAACTGCATGCGTGGGGGCAGTCATACGAATACATCTTCCAATGACAAAGCAAACAGGGCATACGACTCGCCTCTTTATTGATGTTCTGAGAGGCTAACTTTATGCTGTTCAACGTACAAGTTACTGTTTGCATGTCACTAATGTTGATTATACTGGATGTAAACTGTTAATACATTATTATCCCTAAATGTACAGGTTGTCATGTCCAGAGCTCTGCTGCGTTGCATAGATCTTGACGGTTGGCATGTCCTGACTAGTGTCTATCTATGGCTGCAGCCCTCTTCACCCTCCCTCTAGCCCTCCAGCCTGTCTCTTTAGGTCTCCAACGGTCACGCTGTCTAAACAGATCAAAGGTCACGCGATAAGAAGAGGGTGAACACAGGGGCCTATTCAGCACACAGGACCCAGTCTGGACCACGTGGGCACACAAGTACACAAACACACACACACACACACCATTTGACCAAGTTTGTGTCCTCTAAAAGACTTTACATCATGGAGGAAGTTCTTAATTAGCTATAGCCATTAAACAAACTCCTTTGTTGTGACAATAGAAAACATTCAGCTCAATAGAAGTAACCCATTGGTGGGCTTTTCTTATTATGATTAGCTGTACTTCACCTTCAGAGGAGTGTGTATGTGTATGTGTACGTGTTTGTGCGTGAGTGTGTGCGTGTGATTGTGTGGTTACTCATCCCTGTCCCCTGAGGTAGACTGTGTGTATCATTGCCAAAGCCTGGGGCTCAGTCATCATCGCAGTGATAACACAACAGATAACAGAATCAACACCAACAGGACCGGCTTGCCTTCTTTTTAAACCAACAGTCTTTGCACCCTCACCAGAAAACATATCGAATCCCACTAAATGTGTATTTTGTGTACCAGATATCTATGCTGGAGACACGAGTAATGATGCACCCTCTTCAGGCCCACGGCAATGCAAAATGAATTCCCAGACACTATCAGACATGAAGTGTTCAAGTGTAATCTTACAAACTTGTTGACAGAGTCAACACAAGTTTATTCAATACCATCTCGGTATTGCCAGGATAACCTTTGCAGGGAAAATAAACCAGGCGGATGGCAGCGGTGGCTAAGGGGACAGCCTGCCTTCTGTGTGGCATTGACTATCCTCTTACCGCAAATGCATAAACAGTGCTATTCAGGGCCCGGCCGCAGCTATTCCTGATTAGCTCCACCATCTCATCAATAGGCCTGACTGTCTGCTCAGGCCTTTGGACAAGTGGCCCTTTCTCCTCACCCTCAACCCCTCACAGCTTTAATGGCTGTAACGACTTTGAGAAGAGTTAATTATTTCACAGCACATGGCTAGCACACATGGCCCCAGCGGTGCCAGTTCAAAGGCAACAAGAGTGATAAGATATTCCCTGACTCCAGAACATGAACGGATGGGCAAGGAAGAGGCCATTTTAGGACATGCACATTTATCATGAATATATGTGGCTCCTGGATCTGATCCTTGCATTGTCCCTCAGCACATAGATTAAGTCTGTTACACACTGTTCAAGCTTACACCAACACAACCACCAAATTAACACTTTAATCTGTGTATGAGTAATCTCTCACAAGCGGGCGATGCTTGTTGGCTTTTCATGTGTTTCCAAGTATGACCAATAGAGACAGTGTGTATATTGTTGAACAAGTTGTTGACAACGATGGCATTTCCAATCCAATAGGCAATGGTGTATTTCTCTGATCCATGAAGCCTTTGAAACACATAACAAACGCTGGCAAAAACATTTAAACGCATACATGCATCATACATAGTCATATGGGTGATGATGGGTCATGTGATTTGTGAGCACATGACCTGCCATTGGCCTCATATAGCTAAAGGCCCATTTCACAGTGCTGATGCAGTCATTCAGACCTCCAATTCAAACAAATGTTTTGAATTCAAATCCCATTACAAATGTACAGGGATAAAATTAGTGGACAAAGTCCAAGTGACTGTGGTGAGACAGCCTGACGCACTCTACATCAAAGTGATCTGATCTCATCCAATATACGTCAAAGTGTCCCCTCTGGACATCTCTACTCGATTCATTATTTAAGATAATGTTGCACTTTTTTCCCCTCAGAAGTTTTCTTTCACTAAATCTAATTTAGACCTGACCCACGGCCACGCCAATCAGACTTTACCGTTTGCAACTTTGACTCTCTCTGCTTGTTGTCAGTCGTGTGCAACAGTGTGGCCCTTGGTGTATTGACTCAAAGAGTAGTGACCTGTTTCCTCAGGCAGTCACTGTAGTCTTTCATCTGAATACTCACTTAAGCCCTTTTGGTCACACCTCATTTACAATTGTCTTGTATTTTTTTCTATTTACATTGAACGTGTGGATATAAAAATTACATGATGTGGGCTGCCATCTACTGGAGAAAAGTATTTGTAGACTTGCATTAGCTGCGGAACGTTATTCAATTCAAACGGACACTGTAATAAAACTGTTTATGAAACAGATATTAATTAGTTATTCCGGCTTTCATAAGCAATATCCATCCATCCATCCATTATCAGAACCGCTTATCCTATTCAGGGTCACGGGGGGGCTGGAGCCTATCCCAGCTGACTTCAGGCGAGAGGCAGGGTACACCCTGAACAGATCGCCAATCCATCGCAGAGCTAACACATAGACATACAACCACTCACACAAACATTCACACCTATGGACAATTTAAGAGTTTCCAATTAACCTGCATGTTTTTGTACTGTGGAAGGAAACCCACGCTAACACGGGGAGAACATGCAAACTCCATACAGAAAGGCCCTCAGGTGGGAATCGAACGCAGGACCTTCTTACTGTGAGGCAACAGCACTAACCACTGCGCCACCGTGCTGCCCATAAGCAATATCCTCTCAAGAAAAATAACATGGAAAATTGCATACACTTAAATTAATATAGCTTTATTTGATTTTATATCCTGCACATTCCCATTCAAAAGGCATGAATATAGAAAACGAGACAGAAAATGGTTCATGTATATAAATATAAAAAGAGAGACAGAATCTTTACAGTCAGTAACATTAAATAAAGTCTTGAGCTAACCATATAGACATGGGCTGCACACCTATAAGGACATTAGCTTCCTTACACTCAACTGTTATTTACAGCAGGTGCTAACCATGAAGGGAATTTGAACACATGATACTTTAAAGGTAAATAATTTTACACATGTCATAATAACCTTAACCTCACATCCAACCATTAGCTGTGCTGTTTCCTTTGATCTATAAACAATGGCATCCTTTATTTGCAATGTAACCCTTTGGCAACTGAAGTCAACAGACCCACACAGTATACTGCATGTGAACATTGTGTGCAATATTTTTTTGGGCATCTATAAAAAAACTAAACCCAGTTCTTGTGTGCAGCCCCTGTCCGTACAATTATTCCTTAGTGTTAAACACGAGTCTATAGGTACCATGCCACAGATCATAGAACTTTGATTGGTCCGTTGAAACGAGAAACACAGTAGTACAGTCAATTTCATGATCACAGAATAGGCCACAATCGGTGAGGGCTGACTCCAGTCTAGATCTACAACTTCAAGTATCCAATTCATCTCAAAACATTACTTAACCCCCACAGATCTATAATTTCAGATTGTACATGCAATGCACAATACAATCTTTATAAATTGGCAAAAAACTGTTAAAATATTAATTCACTGAGCATGCAGATTCATAATTAATGGTCAGTGTTCTTTTTAAGTACACAGAAGTCACATACTAGTGCAATAGTAAAATACAGGTTTTCAACAGAACAGCATAACTGAAGTTACGAAAGAGAAAAAATAAGAGGGGAATTTGGATTTTAAAAGCAATTTGGTGATTACAAGCTACCAAATAAATAAAATCGCTATAACGTCAAGCAGTCAACCAAAAGACACACCGTCGAGTCAATGTAACTTAAGAGCGCATTCACACACAAACACTGACAGGCACACAGGCACGGACTCTTAGTAGGGGATCTGGTTCTGGTAGTACTGGAGCATATCATAAGTCTTACTCCTGCAAAACAACAGAAAACTGTTTCAGAAAAGAATCTCCACAAAATGGGGGTGATGATTGTAACGCAGAGTGCCAGGGTTTAAGTAGCATTGAACTGACCTGCTGCTAAGGAAGCAGTTCTGGATGACTTTGATGATGTACACAGCAGCGTCCTTCTCACTCACACTGGGGTTGAATCGTTGCCTAGATCGGATGGTCACAGAGTATACTGAGTGTTAACGTGTGAAAAGAAATTCATGGAGATAATGGGACTAACATAATTGATCACTATCCGTGGCTGATGTTAGTTGACTCACTTGAGAAGTTTGATGGTCTGCCCTCTGAAGCAGGGAAGGCCAGTGTCCAGCATCAACGTAACCAAGGACACCACTGCATCCATGTATGGTCTGATGAGGAAATACATTCATACAAAAACATATTAAACGCTAAATCGAGCAGATTAATATATACAATAGTTTTCACCCCGACTCCGAATTTGCATGCACAGTGGGGACGGACCTGACGGCCAGGTATCCCCTAACACACATCTCCATGAACCATTTGAAGGGAGTGGCCTCCATCTTGCCCCCCATGATCATCACCATCTCATCGGTCAGCTTGATGTCGGGCTCCCAGCCCAGGTTACCACCGGGGGAGCTCTCGAACATGAAGCCAAAGTCTGAACAACCCCAACAGAAACATCAAAACACAACCGTCCGTTACATAAAGAAATGGTCTGTACTTGAGAGACTTTTTCTTGGTCATGCTGAAGGCTATGTGTGCTGAGGGATTACACCTGACCTATAATACAGTGCTTTACCAATGTGAATTAGGTGACCCTTGCTGTCTAGCATGATATTGCCGTTGTGCCGGTCTTTGATCTGCAGAAGGAACAGTAGCAGGCTGTAGGCTGCCATGCTGCGGATGAAGTTATAGCGAGCCTAAAGAAGGGAAGGAGAAAAGGAGAAAGCTGCATTGTAAACAAAATAAAACAAGAATCAAAATGGGGAAAAACTCGGAAATGGATAGTAGTAGTAATAATATAATAATATAATATAATAATAATATAATAACTGTTGGGGAGAAATATACTGTATTTTCGCATGAATAAGTCAATACATTCTGAAATTCAAAGTTTGGGAGTCGGCTTATTCTCGGGATGGAACTATGCATTGCATTTGTCTGTCCGTGGTACGTGCTGTTGGCAAAAATAGAGCCCTCGTAGTCTGTGATTGTAACCTGATTTAGTTTATAGCTCGAGCCAAAGACAGCTTAAAGAAGAGCCTTATTTACCATGGATCCAAAGCTAAATTTCAAAACTCACATTATGCATTGATATTTAAAAAAAATGTTGATGTTTTCAACTTGAATCTATTTCTCCCACTATACAGCCACAAAGGATTGTCCATGACGAGTGCCGTGTTGTTAGTCACATGATTCATCAGCTGATAATACCAAACAAAGTTCTTAAAGAGAGAGACTCTTGTCTTATTTAACATAAAAAATACAGAAAAAAATAATTATCCCTTTATTTATCGCCGGAGTCAGAGGTCGACTTGTACATGAGGTCAACTGGTACATGCGCAAATGTGGTACTTCCATAGTTATGGTAACACCATACTTTACCTTCTGGAAGGCCAGCGTTGACTCGTCGCCATACTGGTTACGGAAATAGTCATACATCCCAAAGTCTGTCTGTCTACCCAGCTGGTCACGGGATTTGCAGTCTGGGATGCACTCAATCACGCCGCACTGAGGAAGGTTTAAAGGTTGAGTTTCAACCATCCACTGAAGTTGTAGGGTAAGATGGAGCCGAGGTGAAGGCTGTGTGATTTCTCACCCCAGGAGCAGTGGCCACCACTCGATATGGGAAGACAAAGAGGTCCAGGCCCACCAACTGGAAGATATTCTTGAACAGACCAATGATCTGGAGAGCCAGCATGTCCTGGAACAAAGGGAGAAATGGGTGACTTGGCTCAAAACTAGCCCCTTCTTGTAACAATTGGTAACCTTGAGAAAAGTTTGATCCGCAGTTATAACCCTTAGAAACTAAGGGGTTAGATGTTTTGTACCTGTCTACAGTCATCTCCCACTTTAAAGATGGCTGCTTGCCAGCAGATGCGTGCTCCTTCAGTGCCCTCCTCTCCCTCATCCATGGAGTCAGTGCCGCAGCGCATGCCCTCCTTCTCCAGTTCACTCACTCCGCAGCGACGCACTTTGAACTTGGCCAGGTAGGGAGCCTTGGCAGCACTGGTCATGATAAAATGTATCTTGTTCGTTATTGATTACACATACAAGCAAAGTAAAAAAAAAACTGGAGCCTATCCCAGCCGACATTGGTTGGGCAAGAGGCGGGATAAACCCTGGACTAGTTGCCGGTCCATCGCAGGGCTAACACATAGACATACAACAACTCACATAAACATTCACACCTATGGACAATTTAGAGTCACTAATGAACCCTCAATGAACTCTGATTGGCTTCAGCTGGCTCGCTGTATCGTGTGGTCGTCGCCGCGGTGATGTGACTGTGACACGGTGTGTGTTCCGTCCTCGCAGGTGAGCGAGCATTGTTGCACCATCGTCCCTGCCTCTACCCTCACATCTGGATGAGGGTGACAGTAAAAACCCCTTCCAAGCGATGGTGCGTGAAAATGCACACTGCACTATTGCACAACGTCACAAGCGAAACGCAATTGCGCAACATGGGGTGCCGAATTTCCCACAGCCTGATCGCCCTGCCTCTCTCTCTTTCCTCCAGGCAGAGCGGCGTACCTCAGATTGAAGAGGGTACCTCAGATTGCTTACACTCATGTTCCATATCACACATCACACATGACTCTTTAGTATACTGTTATGGAAAGAAACTACTGTAAACCCAGATGAGGATGGGTTCCCCTTTGAGTCTGGTTCCTCTCGAGGTTTCTTCCTCTAATCCCATCAGGGAGTTTTTCCTTGCCACTGTCGCTTATAGCTTAATCACTAGGGGTAGATAGGTAGGGATAAATCTTTTATGTCC
>JAVQJS010045125.1:0-11496 GCA_036024795.1 Galaxias rostratus | reverse complement strand
AATTTTTAGCCCCATTAAAAAATTTCTGGTTAATTATTATTAATTAAAATGTGCTACTGTATTTAGCAACTCAATTTTGGCCCCTAATTTAGCAATGACCCCCCCCCCCCCCCCCCGGTTCTGTAAGACAGCGTGGAAGTAGATCTAGCCTCAGGGACAGACCGGGCCACTTTAATGGACTTGCACCCAGGTCCGATGGCCTCTGTAGCCGCCCAGCACCAGCAGCTAGTTAGGCTTTGAAGCGCCAGATCAGCGAAGCCATCGACATCGCCATACCTTCTCAACACCAGCCCCATTTAAAGTTGCCCCGAGAGGTGCACCTATGCTAGGGGTGTTACAGGGAAGACGTTCATTGTTTTTGCATCACAATACACCTCGACGGACATGCAACTAATTCAATGAAGTTTCCACAGCAACTGTCACAAGCATTTTTACTTGCGAGTCTCCGTGATCTGTTGACAGCCGGCAGAGCTCAACAAAGACATTTTGAACTGATCTACGCGCACAATTATTTGCTTCGTCATTCAATTCTTTGATTCATTTTATATAAATATATATATATATATATATATATATATATATATATATATGTACAAAATGTCTGTATCCGGGGCAAAGAATTGGACTGAGGATTAATTAATTATTCATTTACTGAGTTTGTATTTTTAGTGCTAACTTCATTTCTGATTGCCAAGAACACACTCAGCTAGCTACATACCTTTCAGTTTTCCCCCGCACTCGTCGTGATAGACTTGGCTGGGGAAATATTAAATATGTAGACACGACATTGCCACCTGAGCCAACGGAGTGGAAGTCTCTTTCATGTGAAAGCCGGGCTAACGTAACTCACCTGAAATCACGCCCGGCACCCTCCCCATCTTAGAACTCCCGTTGCCAAGGGCGAGACGGGGGCCATGATCTCCCGGCACAGGAATAGACAGGCTCTACAAAAGCCGCACTGCTCTTTTATCATGATAGCAGGAAATCCTTTGAAGAGACACACATTCATTTAAAGACTACAATCCCCAAGATCCTTTTTTATTTTTTAGAGGGTGGAAAATATTGCATCATCGGTTCCTAATAGATTGATGGGTGGGCTGATACCTAAATGATCACTTCAAAACACATATTTTTATTACAATATCTCGCAAAACTATAAATATGTTTTTCCCCCATAAATGCAATATTTAGTAATACGGATGACTGGAGTATATCTCTTCCTATGGAGGCCTTACTGGTCCATGCACTATCTAACTTGAAATACATTGTCTTTGTTTTGAAACCTTATTGTTAAAATTAATGAAATTATTGGCAGTTCACAGCTATTTTTGAGTGACCCTCATCCATCATTTGTGATTAAATGAACACCTTAATCGCAGCGTTCGCCACCAACATGTGACATGATCACCATAGATAATGAGGTAATGACAGAATAGGCACATCTAATACGGCTAATAACCGAGGGTGTTTAATTGTAATAACTGTTAGAATCTCATTAAGTCCCTAATGAAAATGAAACGACATGGTGTTTAATACTTAAGAAAAGATTTACGCACACACACCGCGCGCACACACACACAGACAAACGGACACACACACACACACACACACACACACACACAAACAGACACACCAACAACCCCAGGACTCAGGGAGTACCCCCCCCCCCCCTCCTCTTCCTCCCCAAATAAAAAAGTGAAAAGGGGCCCCTAATAAAATGCATTAATCCAATTAGCGTGCTCGCCTGTTATGAGCAGAATAGACGAGAGGACAAAAGAACTCCTTAGGAGCAGTCAGAACCTACACGCAGCCCCAGTACATAAACCAAGCCACTTAATGAAGTCCTTGGCTGCTAAACAATTAATGCCCCCCCTGTTCTTTATTAAAAAATGCAATAAAGCCTATTATGGCGGAGCGTTGAAATAACAGCCATGCTGCATCGCATTAAAACGTCGCACTCTATCTATAGCGCCTACCCCATTAGGACGGTATTAGTACCGCAAGCTCAGTTGAAGGGCATTGACGAAAGTACACTTCTAAGTGTTAAAGACAGTTGTCACTGGAAAAATGTTGTCAGCAGGCTGAGTACTCAGCCCCCTATGTAAATTTCATCACATCCTCGCTCGCCTAATGACAAAGCAGAGATCAAAATGTCACCCGGGACACAAAAGCTCTCCATATCTGATTTTAACAAAGTCAGACGCAAGATGATTATTTAATGACCCTCCCCGTAGCTTGCAAGCAAACACACGCCCGCGCGCGCGAACACACACGCGCACGCTGGCGCCGTTAAGTTGCGCACCACTTCCTGCTCACAGGAAGAGGAGTCCGGTGTGTTGGGAGTGACGCTGATCCACTCGAACACGTTGTCTGCTGTCTGTCACCGTGTGTGGCACAGCGTGAGGGATGGAGTGCGGGACTCATTAGCCATGCTGCATGCGGGATGAGGTGGAGGAGCTAACCTTCCACACTAACGCACCCTCCCGATGGGGAGGCAGGGATACTGCTGATCAGGCAGCGCTGCTAGCTGTCCACTGCGACAACGGGACTGTCAAATACTTATTTGGGTTTCCGATCCACTGTAAGCGAATGGAGTGTAATGTGATAGAATAGAACATAACTTTAAAGAATAGAATGTTCTGGAAAACGATGTAGTGGAAGATAATAGAATGTTATAGAACAGAATGTAATTGAATAGAATGTTATAGAATAGAATGTTGTAAAATATAGTGTTACAGAATAGACTCTTGTGAAATAGAATAGTGTAGAATATGATATTATGTTAAAGCATATAATGTTATAGAATAGAATGTTGTAGATTGAATGTTGTGGAATGGAATGTTGTAGAATGTTGGAGATTAGAATAGAATGTTGTGGAATAGAATGTAGAATGTAATGTTGTCGAATAGACTGTTATAGAATAGAATGTTGAGAAGAGAAGTGAGGAGAGCAATGAGAGCAAACTCTTTGTAAACAGCCTGTGTGCGAATTTATTGCTATTCAATATTTTGCACTTATTTTTTATGATTTTATATTTTGTACTCTTTACTTGTATTTTTTTCTGCTGTGTTGCCCAACTCTCGTCCAGCACATTTCATTGTACGTTGGCCCTGTGTTAATTGCAAATGAGAAATAAACTTGATACTTGAACTTGTTGTATTAGCAGCAAAGAAGGGTCATACCATAAAATCAAACTGACAAAGCTTTGAAACACAAGTTTCTCACTCACGATGTCCTAAGCTTACTTCCGAGTCTGTATCCTTTCTACAGTGCCATTAGTTACCAGAAAGGCGCTTATAAATCCAATGTACGTATTCGAAGTTTTGTCTGTGGGAACACGATTTAGGCGATGATTTAAAATGGGATTTGGAGTCACACTCTTCCCAGTGGTTTGCGAGGAGGCATCGGTCGTTGAAGAGCACCATGGAGTGAGAGGCAGACATCACCAGAGTTGCCCCCTTGGTAATAGGCCGTGTAACCGCCTAATCTGTCCAGGGTTGGGGAAAGTCACACGGCCACGCATCTCAGGGGCTTTTCAAAATACCGTTACTCTGAAATCCCAGAATTGGACTGATTTTATGGCAAGTCGCCTCAGATATGCCAATGAAGCGTGAAATTGACTCACTCGGTATAAGAAAAAAATATTTATATATATATACTGTATATATATATTTATATATATTTGTGCTTTCTGTTTTTTCTTTCTTTTTTTCTTTCTTTCTTTCTTTCTTTTTTCCCCCTTTTTCGGCACTGGAGCATGGTGACTTCTTTTGCCCGTCTGGAGAAGGGAGAGAGACACACTGCTCACCCACTTCTCTCGCCCTTTCATCTGGGAAGCAGCCATGAGGAACGATGTGCTCATACTGCTTCAGACTAAAAAAACACGCCTATTCAACTCCCCCCAAAAAACCTAAATACTTGACATCTATTGATTTAGATTAATACACATTTCTTTTTCTTGTGGCAAAGCAAGAGTTTTGGATGTGATTAAATATTTATAGGATGAGATCAGAATAGTAAAATCGAAGGTATTATTTTAAAATAGGGGGTATTAGCACCCTTGAAAACTATTAGTTTGATAAGAAAAGAGGTGATTTTGTGGTTCACTTCAAAGTTTTGGCAACCTTTATAAAGTGCCACATTGTAAAGACAGTTAACTTCCATAATCATGGTATTGCATCATCACACACATTGCGTGTGTCTGTGTATGTCTCTCCGAGTGTCTGTGTCTGAGTGTGTTGGTGAGTGCATTTGCGTTTGTGTGTACTTGTGGGACTACATGTTTTAATGTGTTGCATGTGTTTCTGTGTGACTTTGTTTTTGTGTGTGTGCTGGGTGCGTGCATCTGTGTTTGTGTATTCTTTTGGTACTGCATGCTTCTGTTCGTGTGTGTGTGTGTGTGTGTGTGTTTGTGTGTGTGACTGCATTCTTGTAAGTGTAGTGGGTTTCTCTGTGAGCATATGTATAAGTGTTTGTGTGGTTGTGTGTGTGTGTGTGTGTGTTTGTGTGGTTGTGTGTGTGTGTGTGTGTGTGTGTGTGTGTGCGTGCGTGTCTGCGTCTCTGTCTCCGACCGCATTGTTGTATTCACGCGGCTGTGTGTTGGCCTGTCAGAACAGCATCATGACTGCGTAGGTTTACACAGCAGCCTGCTTTGTTTTCCCTCGGCACTGTGCACCATTGTGCAGACTGAATCGGGGGTCCATTCAGACAGCCTATGCCAGCAGCCTACGTTCAGGCCATAATGAGCGGGATTAAGAACGGGGCTTCTTGTTCGGAGGTGTATAAAGGAGGTGTTTAAAAAATCATTGTTTACTGCTTGATTGCCGGTTTTTGCTCCTCTGGTCAGCGATCCTCACCTATGTTGGTCCATGAAGCCTGGCCATCCACTGCATTCAACACAATTTTATATCCTTCACTCTTTATGTTTGTTCAATGCAATACATGTTAAGAAGTTGGGAAAACTTTAAAGTGCCTCTACAAATCAAATACATGAAAACAAACAGTTTACTCAGCCACCTGAAATGCACCCTTGCTCTGCTACATTCAATTGAATGTCAATAATCCTACATATGATCAAACATTTTGCAGATCCCATCCGCAGCTTCATCCATTCACTGCCCTTAGTGTTTGTGTTGGGAGCAGGCTAATGTTCTGGTCGATAGTCCATGTTCTCCGTGTGGACCTCGGGGTGGTACACTTGTGAGCGGCCACCAGGGGGAGGTAGAGAGGGATGCCTCCGCTGAACAACCAATACGATCTGAACAAGTGCAAATTTCAGCGTCTTTGAGTGTTTTGAAAAGCGCTTTATAAATATAATGTATTATTATTATTATTATTATTAAATTAACTGAACATTTGGGAGTGAGGGTGCCCGTTTGAAAACACCTAACGATATACATCTGCTCTCGACCCAGCAGATCACACGTGGAGTATGGAGATCATGCCATACCTATCTCGTGTGTATTGAAATGACGTTAAGGGGTGAAGCGATGACGTTCCTCAGCTGGACTGTTCCGAGGTATAGAATGTGAGAGGAACGCTTCACCTGAAACATTTCTCTCGTTTGTTTAGTTTATGGCTCTTTTATCTGCAGTTTGTCGGTGCCTGAAAGATGCCCCCCCCCCTTGACCTCTAAAGTCACCCCCCCTCTCCCCTTGTGTGACATAGCATCACTGCCTCACTTATGTCATAAACACACACACAAACACAGACTTAGAGTTTCTCCATTGCTGCCAATGACCCTTGAAGATTACACACACAAACACACACACACACACGCCGACACACACGCAGACACACACACACACACACACACACACACAGATGGTCACACCAGACCAGTTGGCACCTTTAGACGACGGGGAGAGTACAAAGGAGGAGGAGGAAGGAGGAGGAAGAAGGGGGGTGGGGGTAGGATAATAAAAAATATCAACGTTTTCATTACTGTGTCATCTGGCAGGGAGAGAGAGAGGGTGGGGTGGGTGGGGGTTGTGGGGGCAATGATTAAAAAGATAAATGGCCCTGCGCTTGGCTTATGTTTTATGGGCCATGGCGGATTTAGTTTGAGGTTGTTGCATATTAGCACAACAACATACACGTTTCCGTGGCGGCATCTGTTTGGGGGCTAAGATGGTACGGACGTTTCATTTCACAATTGCAGCCGTGGGTCATTGGATGTTTTAATACTCTTTTAATGCATTTTGTTGGTTAAAGAGCAGTAGGTGGCTAGGCGACAGCCGGCTTTCCAGAAGGTTCCATCCGCTAGTTCAAATGGGCCGTGTTATGGCTCTGTCCTTGAGGGAAACCAAGAACACACACACACACACAAACACACACACCACATGCCCACACACACACACACACACACACACACACACACACACACACACACACACACACACACACACACACACACCTATGAACACTCCCCAATACACACACTCTCTCTCTCAGAGAGACATACACACACACACACACTCACACACACACATGCACATTCTCTAAGCAGGCACACACACATACACTGTCTGTCTCTAAGCACACACCTCACACACACACACACACACACCTACACACACACACACACACACACAAAACAACGATGATGAATGCCGTGGCCTTTGGCTGGGTGGGATGAGACACCCGGTTTGAGTATGCAGATCCACACGGGAAGTCGTCTCCAGCTCCATCGATTATCCAGGTGATTTGATTGACATGGAGGGTTGCCACGCCAGCACCGTGCGGCAGACCAACAGGGACGTGCATGAGCGCAGCGTGTCCCTCTCAGAACGCTGTGCGGCTGGTCACTGCGGCCGTCGCCTTGCCAACCGCTGCCCACTGATCCTCTGCATCCTGCCATGCCGAGTCTAATCTCCATCTCAGTGTGGCCCCCGTCTCGGTGTACCGAACTCCAACAAGCCTCTTCTTCAGTGGTGTGTTCAGACTACGGTGGCTCTAAAGGATCATTCCAAATAGAAGACCACAATGATCCCTCGAGTCATCCCCATTCTCGTCTCATTCTGCCAGCGCCTATTTTTTTATTACCATTTATTCCCAAAGGCTTTTCCATCTCTCTTTTTTTTTGCTCCCTTTCATGCCTGTTGGGCTAGACGGCGTTATCTTTTGTTTTCATTATTTATTTGCTTTTGGATTCCCTGCTCGTGTTCTGTATCGTGAGCTATCCAGCGCAGAATCGCGCAGAGGCATGAAATAAACATGTCCTGGTCGCTAACTGCACGCGAGACGTGCGCTGTGTCGTGGCACAGCAGGTCTGCGGATTCGGAGCGCTGGTATCTCTGCCTTTCCATCTGCGTCCATTTCTCTTAGCCCCAAAGGTACTAAAGCTTGGCAATAAAAGACTCCACAGTCTGGATAGAGTGTACAATCTGATTTGAAACTTTCCTGCTCTTTTCTCTCCTCACCGCTCATCCCTCCTTTTACCAGCCCCCCCCCCCCGCCCCGCCCCCGCCCCTCTTCCATTCCCTTGCCTCCGCTTACGCTCCCCGTTCCCCTTCTCCTTCCCTCCACTGTCTCTCCTTCTCTCCCTCCCTCTCTCTACAAAAGAATAACAATCTATTGCCCGGACCCACGTCCGGTATTGCCTTGGCACTCTCCCCTCTTTGTAGACGCACCCGAGTAGCAGTAGCAGCGAAGCTAAGAGTGGACACTCAGATGAACCGTACCCCCGGCTGCCGTTATGCATCCCGTCGGCGGGGGGGGCCGGCCCCCCCCCCCCCCCCCCCCCCCCCCCCCCCCCCCCCCCCCCCCGCCCCCCCCCCCCCCTACGTGGCGGGGCCCCCCGTGCTGGAGTGCACTGTGGGGTGGTCCGACCCACTAACCTGTGGCTGAGGGTCCTGTCCACTCTGCTGGCCAGCCTCCCAGGACACACAGTCAGCCCCGGTCAGCCATCAACACCCCTCCTGGACACGAGCGAGAAGAGACTCTGAGAGAAGTGACGGCGGGGGGATGGGGGACGTTGTGTTTTACCTACACACACACACACACACACACACACACACACACACACACACACACACAACACACACACCTCCTACAGGAGGTAGGCGGTCAGGCAGGCGCTCCAGATGGTAGAACAAAGAGCCAGGCCTGTTTTTAATGACCACTACTAATTACAACATGGAGGCAACAAGCGGCCCTTCTCCCATTCAAAACAGACTGGACGGCCATTCACATGGTAATACCAGCAGGAAGACAGCAGCAGAGATGAGGATCATCACACTGACATGCACATACACAAACACACACACACACACACACAGTTCATAACACTCGCCCCCACTCAAGGAGGGATCACCAGAGACTCTTTTTAATAGATGTATTTTTAAGAGTTGTCCTGATGACTGGGGTTTTGCTCATTTAAATTTCATGAGGACATACAGTATTTCCCTACTAGGCACTGTGCACTTGCCCGACCTTAGTCAAGTGACATGGCTGAGACAGGGCACGTACAGACTCTTCAACTAGCTCCAGTGCACACAGGAGTTTTACATCCAACGCCTGCTGCTCCTGTTTGAGCTGGGGAGAGAAAAAGGGGGTGAAACGTTCTCCTCATTCTGCTCGCCGACGTCGTGTTCCGTATTAACACACTCAGGTTGGAACAGCTCATTTGTTTCCGTCGTTGTTGCGACCCGGGGAGATAATCGGGTTTTTATTTTGCTAGCTCTCCTTTCACATTCGATTAAACTGGATTCAGGGTAGGACAACACAGTGGCTCGTTAACTCTCACGCGTGCGCACACACACACAGACAGACACAGAGAGGCCTGGAGATATTGATGAAGGAGAAGTTAAGGGCAAAGAGCCTCACCCACTGTAAACATTTGCGTAAATCGATGCTGATAATTTTGTCAGGTTTCTCAGGTCAACACATAATTCAAAACCGTGATTGAATTAGAGATTGACTCGATTTAATAGCTAAATTAACTCTGCTCTGCATTCAACGACAGAGAAGGTTGAACTCTCCAAGCATAAGACAGTGGGGCAGCTTTTGGGAAGAATGGCTGCCTAAGTAATCAGTGCTGTGACCCATGTCTATCTTTGTACACACACACACACACACACACACACACACACACACACACACACACACACACACACACACACTTCTGCCTGCTGCTCTGCTTAGGCAGGAAGAGCAGACCATTACTCACAGAGGTGCCATCAGCCACTTGTTAATTGTCTCATTTATCTTCTTTTCTCTTTCTAGCTCTCTCTGTCTCTCTGTCTCTCTCTCTCTCTCTCTCACTCTCTCTCTATCTTTGTTGCTTATCTGTCTCTCTCCCATTCTATATTGTCTTTTCTCTCCCTGTATGTCTCTCCCTTCGCTCCTTCTTCCTTCTTCCCTCTTCCCTCTATTCTCTCACTGTTTCTCCATCATTGAACTGCTTATTCTCTTTGTGCTGCTTCTTTTTTTTGGACCTCCATTTACCATCTCCCATCTCCCCTCATTTCCCTCTGTCCTTTAGTTCCATTCTCCTCTCCTCTTCACAGTCATTAATTACACCATCATGGAACAACACGAGTTATTTTTGGAGCTCCTTCCCCTAATGGCTTCTATGCTGGTGGTGGCATCTTGACCGTGTGTCTCAGTGTTTTCAGCTGCATTGCTTGGAGGAGGAGGGGGATGGACAGACTGAAGAAGGAGGAGAGAAGGAATATAGTATCTCTCTGCAACAGCAATGCCATCCTGTCCTCTCTTTTGTTCCCCACCATCTTTGATTGAAGCGAGTCGAAGCTGAAGTTTGTGCTACTTTAGGGTCCAGTGTTGTACTGTCCTGTGCCGGGCTGTAAGTCCTCCTGATATTAACGGATCATCAATACCTTTCTTCTGATAGCACATTGTAATGTCTATGGGAGAATGAAACAATACTTTAGGATAGTTGTTAATCACGCGAGCAGTACGCATTGACCGTATGCATCCTGCACGTATTCTTTGCCATGGTTAGAGAAAATAATCACTCCAAGCAAACAGTAGAGGTTGTCCAAAAGGACTTCCTACGTAATGCTGCCTATTTTGACTTTAAGAGCCACGGTGGAAGGTCAGTGGTGGATGCCAGTCTTTGGCAAAGCTCACCGTCGATCAGACACAACAACGGGCTTTTTGTTCTCCGTTGCCCTTGAAGCTCTCAATACCCAGGCGAATGGTGCATTAAGCCTTCAAAATGCGTTAGCCAATCACACTTTCATTATCGTTTTCTAGATGTCGACTCGGTCAGTCAAACACATGTAGTTATGTTTTTGCATACTTACTATGCGCTATTAACAATGGGTTGTACTTCAACTAAAACTTCCAGCACTAATCATTCCTCCATCTATCATTTGGTGGTAATGAAAATATGAATCACACACATGCTATTTTCTTTGGAAAAGTGATTCAGGGACTTCTAGTGTTATCAGTTGGAGCAGGAGTGGCAGGAAGTTCCAGTTAACTTGGCAGCTACTAGGTGTAGGAGGCTAGATGATAACTGTCTCTCTGGCCAAGGATTGCAGGTGGGAGCAGATATTCAGTTTGCTTGGACATGCCTTGTCCTCAAAATATAAATCCTGTGTTGAAACAAAATGTTAAGCTGGCCAACAGAAAACCGTTCGTAGCCAGAGTTTCAGAGTCATGCAGTGATTACACCACAGCACAGCCTACACGCGCTGACTTTCCATGACTCATTTCAGGACTTCCTTACTCGCACGATTCACTTTCATCTCACAGGCAGACGTACATTTTGTGGTGGAGCCGCGCTGCCGCCATGTGACACCCTCACCTCAGATTGCTAGACCGAGCGAACGGCACAGAACACTCAACTCACTTCTCAACCAAGATGGCTGCCTTCATCCAGGGTCGGACATTCCTGTCCTCTTTTTTGATGCTTTTGCTCGTTTACCATGCCTTAAAGGCATTTCTATTTTCACGGATGTGTTACCATGGCAACTGCCGCTGTACATCTTTGCAAACAGGATGTGACAGTGTTGATGCCTCCCATCCTGTGCCCCTGAGAGAGCACCATAAACTGAAAGCCAGAGTGAGAGCAAGGAGTGTGCACACAAGAGAGAGAGAGGGGAGGGGGGGGAAGGTTGAATGTTTAGGCAGTTTGCACCTTACAGATTTGCTCATGTAGATGTTAGTTGGTTGTAAGGTACTTGTCAAGTTTTGTAGCCAGGTGTATTTGCTAGAAGAATGAGGCCTCGTTTGTCTGATATGTAGCTAGTCCTGCATTTGGTTAGTCAGGTGGGTCGGTGGGTCAGTCGGTCAGTCAGTCAGTCAGTCACTCACTCACTCAGTCAGTCAGTCAATAAATCAATTCAATAACCATGAAATAAATCATTCCCTTATCCACTCAGTGGTTTAGCTTCTGTATTCACATCTCTCTCATATTTTCTCACAATATAAAATGCTCACAGACACACACACACACACACACACACACACACACACACACACACACACACACACAACCACACACACACACACACATTAGGGCAGGTG
>JAVQJS010045113.1:0-26581 GCA_036024795.1 Galaxias rostratus | reverse complement strand
TTTGGTTTTTTTAATTCCCCCCAACGACTCCCCCCCCCCTCTACACCCCCCCCCCAACCGCCCCCCCCCCCCCCCCCTCCAGCAATTAATGTGATATCACATCCATCTTCCCGCCTCCCTCTCCTTCCCTGCTCTCCATTACAAATAGCTGAGGATTGCATTCTTTTCCCTGGCCTGGCTTGTTGTTGTTTTTACATGTCTTGTTGTGTGCAATACTCTCCCTTATGTAAGACACAATTACCCAACGTGAGTGCTATGCTCAGAGGGGGGAAGCACACCGGTGCATTCCAAGCTAGTGTGTGGCAGAACAGTGTGAGAGAGAGAGAGAGAGAGAGACACAGTAGGAAGAGAGAGAAAAACAGAGTAGGGAGGGTGGCAGGGAGAAGGAGAGCGAGCTAGAGAGAGAGAGTTAGGTGTGGAAACATGAGTGTTAAGTTTGAGTCAACACTCTGAGTGGATTATTTATCCTCGGATTTAAATCTGTCACAGCAGCAGTGCTTAGAATGCCTCGACGCCTAGGTAAACAGAGATACTAGAGAGTATTAGAGGGGGAGATGAAGGGAAAATGCATGGAGTTCAATGAAGAAAAAAAAGAAGCTTTAAAGAGAAAGCGGCTTTCTCATCAGAACGAGACAGGAAACAGTTCCCGGGGATCAATAGCTTTTTGTCTTTGCTGCCACACACAGCAGCGATAGACAACAAGTGATTTATTCAGTCCTTTGGCTGGAATGTCCACAGCAGTTCCCCGTTTCAGACCTCTTCCTGGGCCATGTGAGACCTTTGGTCTTTTGGATTACACGTCTGGTCAGTGAGGAGTCCACCCTGTCCAGACCATGAGACAAAAAACACATCGGTTCTGCATGGGTCACGGTCCAGCAGTCCAGTTGGGCAGACCTCTCTCCTGCATTCCTCCACGCATGTCACCCAAAGTGAGACGTCTCTTCGCCGTCAAGACGGCCATTGTCCTGCCCGCCTTCTCGTGTACACTTCATGTGGAGGGAGGGAACAAGGGCTTAAACCCTGGCCAGACAGATCCTCCATTGATAGTTAACCCACAAAAATAGAACCCTCTCATTGTGCAACACTGTGGCTCCTTTGTGGCCTACGCACATCAGATTGTTTGGTCCAGAGATGACCGTCTTCACTTAGCGTGGGGCTTCTCAACCAGGAACACAGAGGATGTGGAGGACTCGTGATGTTATAGTTGCGAGCACCAAATTAACCTGCCTCCTTACAGACATAATAGGCTAATGCTTGTTGTGGTGTTTCGAGTCTGCACACACCGACATGACAATTACCAAACAGACGTGTCACATTCACAAGGTAGCCTGACTCCTGGAAACCAATATTGGCATTAAGGCCTCTGGATGTGTGTAGGAAGTGTTTGTTAGCCGAGAGGCTCCTAATGGCTCCGTCCTGTCACACCTCCGCAATTTATTGAGAAGGTCTGGCTCTGCTGTGGACTGACAAACCGCTCAGGCCAATTGAACTGTCTCCCGAGCGCCAAAAGGTCATGATGATTGAACAACAAAATCAGCGATAAAGGGGCGCTTGTTCGCTAGCCTGGCATCTGACTAGAGGACAACGTGTGTTCTTGGAGAGCTAATGCGTAGGGTCCCGAGGCGTGGGGGATGCATCCTGCCACAACACTGCTTATCTGTTATCGCCATCGACCTAACCGGAGTTGTTCCAGGAAAGTCGATCATTCTAAAAAACGAATACATATGAAACAAGGAGATGATTTATTTGAAAAACATTTCGACATCAAAATGCATAAGCTATTTTGCATTTATATAACCAATAGCCTCCCCCCCCCCCCCCTAGCAGGGCTCCCATGTTACATGTCCAATCTGAAAAAATGGCAGTACTGCTTTTTAAAAAACGAGGGTCAAGCCAAATTTATAACAGCATCATTGTGCCGAAAGACAGAACACTTGCGGTTGGTCGTACACAGTGTATACAATTTGGGTGTGTGTACCTACAGGCCGGATAAATCAGGGCCTCACAGTGTGCTTCTCAAACCCTCTGTTAAGTTTAGAACGTCTCTTGGAGAGAGGTGGGGCCAAGGCGGCAGGGAGCAAAGGCGGCCAGCATGTGTTCTAAATTAATCAATCCTTCTCATTTCCCCACCTCTCCACTAAGCAGACAGGGCTTCATGGAGGGGGGTCTGCGGCAGTGGAAAGAAAAAAGCCCACTGTCATCTGTTTTCATGGAGGTGGCAGAGGCCCAGTGCCTGGCTGTGTCTTGGCTTGGAGGAGCACGAGGAGGGAGGAGGTGGAGGCCACATGCTCGGAGGAGGAGGAGAATGAGTGCGGAGGCCGACATTTGTTGGCCTCGGGCACGTGTACATAGGCGGCTCACAGATGACAGTGCAGTGGCACACCGGGCGTCTATCCAGACGCAGCCCTCGGAGAACCAGGCTTTCTTTCTGCTTGATCTCGGCTCCAATCTCTCTCGCTTGGTTTCCCCACTACCTCTAGTCCTTCTCTTCCACACACACACACACATACACACACACAAACACACACACACACACACACAAACACACACACGGTTTATTGCCTTTATGCATTCCTCCTTTGCCCTTCCTCGACTATTCATTGTTTTTCCAAATCGGTGCCCTTTTGTGCCATTTGTCACACATAACATTTCTTGATAAGCAAATGTGATCTCTTCAAAGTAGTGGGAGGACTCATGCTCTGTGCAGACAAACAGTCAACGCCCTCCAACTGACATTTGTTTTCCCAGTGTGGTTTGGGCAGGGAGGACACTGTGGTATTACGCATGTACACACATGCACGCACACACACGCACGCACACACACACAAACACACACACCCACGTACACAGTGTATTAGATAGATTTAAGACAATGACAGCAATATTGAAGTTTGTGTTTCCCTGGAGGCAAGGGAAGCTGAATTTGTCAGTGACAATTTTCTGCACATAATCTTGTTAAGGACCTTAACTGTTGTTGACAATCTTGCCAGACCCAGTCTGCTTGTCACGTTGTACCAGTTATTACACTTGTGCATGTTTCTATGTATCACCGGTGCCATTTTGAGCAACATCCACAGAAGAAGAATATAATTCTGAATGGGACATTAGCCAGAGCAGTAGTTCTTTGCAACCATTTACATTCCGACTTCAAGCTTCTTTTCGTGGAAGCCCACATGTCGGACCCCTGGCAGCCACTTCCATTGTTTATTCAGGCTGCCAAGCACACGGCCCACAGTAATGACACTAACTGCCCCAGAGAGTCTTCAGCCTTGCTTCTGAGTGGTTAAGTACTGCATTGTGCCTAAAGTGCCATCTGTGCTCTTTATCACTTAAATCAATCAATCTCTCACTTTCTGAAATGAGAAGAGTAGAGTGAGAGCCAGCTACCATTCATAAATAATGATACAGGGGTTTGGGGATGGAGTGTAATGTTTCGATGTCTGCCTGTGTTCATGGTCCGCTGCAGCCACTTTACTGGTAGATCAGAGTGGATTCCCCCGCGGGCCACTGGAGGTCTGCCAAAGCAGTGCATGCGTGACTTTTGAACCCTAGCCTTGCTGCTAACTAGTCTGAGCCAATGTACATTTGAAGTGCGCAACACATACCTGACGCAGACGTTAGGTTGCCCTGTTGCCCATGTCTCAGAAAACGTCACGTTTCAAAGTATCATGTGATATGAACTGTCCACCTCATTTCCATTTGCCATAGGTCAGAAGAGTTGTTTTGGGAGGCTTTAATTTTGCAGCGCTTCTTTGCTTTTTTCTTTCTAAAGTCGGGATGACCTTTCCCAGTTCAGTCTACATAGTCTAACAACATTGGTAGCTAAATACTTCCAGACAATCATTAACGCAGGATGATGACTGGACATAGCGAGCTGCCTTCAGACCTACTACCAGAACAATAACATCACGCTGTCCCCCCACTGCTACATCCCTTGACAGTTAACATGATTATCCACTTTGAGAAAATAGAAACACAGGTAATCCATAGTACCCTCTGGCACCGTTCAAATAAAGGTAAATGAAAAGAAAAGCTGGAGAGATTACCTCTGAATCGCTTCAGGTGTTATTTTAAGTGTGCAACAAGATGAGGGAAGGTGAGAGTCTCCTTGTGCAGGAGGTTAATATGTGGCGTGGCTCAGTTGTCAGATATAATTGAAGGGGACATCAAATGAAAATGAGGTGGCTCTAATTAGATCTAGATCATGGCAGGCAGAAATGATTTAGAATCCTCACTTTTATTACAAGCAACTAAACATTTTCATTATTAATCTTGTTTTGCAATACTTAATCTTGCACAATACACAGCATGCCGTTACGAAATGTCGATTGGTGTCTAGACAAAAATCAAGACAATGTCACAATTCTTCATGACGTATACCATGTTAAGGCCCTGTGATTATACGGGCTTCTGGTAATCCAACAAATAGATTTGTAATTGTTTCATGAAAGCAAAATTATACATTTCTCCTTACTCAATTACTGCTGATCTTCGCAAGAATCTCTGATTTACGGGCCTCATATGCCATCTAGTGGTTACGATGTAGTATGTCGTCATCACGAGGCTACATGCACAATCCTCTAAATTAATAAATTATTACTATTTTTACAACACACAGATAGCTACATTTGTAGGTATATTCGGGTCATGCAGGTGTATATTCTAAAACAGGACATAGATGGCAGGTGAATGAGATCCCGTAGAAAAAAGTTAAATTGTTTACACTATTAGATCCATCGATTTATTATCAGAACCGCTTATCCCTATGCAGGGTCACAGGGGGGCTGGAGCCTATCCCAGTTGACTTCGGGCGAGAGTCGGGGTACACCCTAGACAGATCGCCAATCCGTTGCAAGGCTAACACATAGACATACAATCACTCACACCTATGGACAATTTAGAGTCACCAATTAACCTGTATGTTTTTGGACTGTGGGAGGAAACCAGAGTACCCGGAGGAAACCCACGCTAACACGGGGAGAACATGCAAACTACACAGAAAGGCCCTCAGGTGGGAATCGAACCCAAGACCTTCTTACTATGAGGCAACAGCACTAACCACTGCGCCATCGTATTACAATGAAAAAGTTAAATTAATAAATACATAAACAAAGTTAGCTAACGATGTCATGCTTTCAGCAACAACAACAACAAAAAACGAACTTTCTAACGCTGAAGTGATGTTACGCAATCATTTTCCTTCTCTGCTTCATTTCTGAGGACAACCATAATGGCAGTGACGTATTTATATAATGTTCGCTGGTGTCCCATACGCAGTAATGGCGCATCATAAAATTCACCATCTAACTTGACCTTAAGGGCAAACCAGATCAACGCACATAGATGGTCCATCGTTCTCATTTAACATGCATTTATCTGTCTGAACTTTCTATCGCCACCAAAGACAAAGACCAGGTACAACGCAGTCAGCTGGAGTCACATGGGTGTCTGCGTGGAGTCAAAGAAATTACTGTGAGTCGAGGTGCCAATGTGACAGTCAGTGTGGAGGAAATTACCAGATGACCATAACAAGAACGGTATCACTACCACGTTTAATATACCAAATTGGCTGTACATAGGTAAGCTCTCGTTAAACGCCTGCACGTAATGGCCATCCAATGTCATTTTTAACGCGTCCAACTTTACCTTTTACTTTGGTGTTACTTACTAGCTAGCTTGCGTGTTCTTGCTCGTTTTGAACACACTTCGCCACATCATGCCTTGCTTAGTTAGCCAGCTAGCTAACCCGTTCACTTGCGGTATTATCTGTTGATAATTATTTTGGGCAAAAATTGTTGCAAGTTTAACATTGTTTGTGCGTTTTAGGATTGGCATATTAAATTGTTGCTGCAAACGAGTAAGCTACTGCAGTTCCTAAACGTTACAGCCACTGGTTTTTGTAAGTCTCGCTTGCTAACAATAAGCTAGCAATGTGTTATCCCTTTTTCAGATCCCCTACATGACTTTGCTTGCACAAAAGTTAGCTCGTTTAGCCAATTTATGAGGTACTTGTTATTTTTTAAATTGGCAATGTCTGTTTGTACACATGCTTTTAAATTATGTAGTTTATTTCTCCTTGTGGGAGATGTGGGGTTTCCATGACAGATTTGTTGTTAGAATGGTGTTTTGCCTTAATGTGACTGTCTAACATACCGTAAACCGGATACATTGACCAGCTACGTTGTTTTCCCGCCAGATTGCAAGTGAGGAACATAAAATTCAGGCCAGGCATGAGCACACATTTAACCTGGACATTATTTCAGTTTGAAAGTTTAGGAAATTTGCTAATTGTATCTGTCGCGCTATTATTAGTTGGTAATTATTTGTATTCCTTTCTAATACTTTTAACATTGTAATTCAGACATACGTTGTCAAAGTTGTTTACCTTGCATTTGTTTATTTTTAAAATGATTATCATGTATGTATCATTGAAATTATTGTTAGATTGTGGTACCCACGTTGTATAAATCATGTAATAGTTAGACCGTTCCCTAAACCAATAATTTATTTTTTATTAACACCGCTTATTCTGCTCAAGCAGTCTGTAGATGACAATGTTGCTCTGACTTTTTACTTTCACCTTTTAGTTCAGTGGATACACTGCTTATTGTCTACCTTGTGTTTTCCCAGGTCTTGCATGCCACAATGAAGTACATTCTGGTCACTGGTGGAGTCATATCAGGCATTGGCAAGGGGATTATTGCCAGCAGTGTGGGCACTATCCTTAAGTCCTGTGGCCTGCATGTCACAGCCATCAAAATAGACCCCTATATCAACATTGATGCCGGTACCTTCTCACCGTATGAACATGGTAAGACTTTTCCCATTGTTTTATACAGTGAGTGGAGATTTCACGTCTTCAGTGACCTTAATGGGAATTTTATGAGAAATTATTGAGATGTTATGAAATTATAAAACATATTTTTTGTGCATGGTATTTATTTGGACTAAAACGCAATTTCAATCCTATGTCACAATAAACCCTTTTGCCATGGCGGTTCCCTAGGCGAGGTGTTTGTGCTAGATGATGGTGGAGAAGTGGATTTAGACCTGGGAAACTATGAACGCTTCCTGGACATCCGACTGACCAAAGACAACAACCTGACCACAGGAAAGATCTACCAGTCAGTCATCAACAAAGAGAGGCAGGGAGACTACCTGGGCAAGACTGTGCAAGGTGAGACTGAGGCCCTCTTTGCAAAGGTCACCAAAACAATGAGTGGAACACTTGAATCTTTTTCCTCTCTAAGAGGCATAGTGCAACTGTTTTAACCCAATCGTTTCTATAAAAGAGCATACTATTTATACAAAGAGTAAGTGGAGGTGGCTCAGGGTGGAAAAACGTGTCCTCCATTTCAGTGGTGCCTCATATCACCGATGCCATCCAAGAATGGGTGATGAAGCAGGCCAAGGTGTCTGTGGATGACGACGGCGTGGAGCCACAAGTCTGCGTCATCGAGGTAGGCTTGCATGAACGTTACCCACAAGATTGACCTCTGTTTTGGGCCGTCTTTAATGCTCAGTGTTTTGTGTTAACAGTTGGGAGGCACGGTGGGCGACATTGAGAGCATGCCCTTCATCGAGGCGTTCCGGCAGTTCCAGTTCAAAGTGAAGAAGGAGAACTTCTGCAACATCCACGTCAGCCTGGTCCCACAGGTAGGGGGCATGGCAGCCCTGCACACTGAGCGACACCACACACGTTGGAGGGGAAATAGCTTCGAGCTTCGCTTTTTCACTATGTCTGACTGTGGTGAGTAGGGTGGGTGGTCAAATGTGAAGCGGTTTGCATGTTTATCACCTATTATATGTCACTCTCGGTGTAGTTAAAGCAAAGATGGGCTTGTTCACTCTGATAATAATAATTATAATTCACTTTATTTTGGAAATATTTTTTTGCGCTTATCTTGACACTCAAAGTGCTATTTCACAATTTGTTCACCAATTAATACCACAGACGGAACAACAAATGCACCGACTGCTATCAAACACACCACTCAGACTGAATGATACCACAGCAGCCAATTTGCAACTTGCTCACCCAACATGTTCACACAGATAGGACACACAGACTGACTCCTGGGGAATTGTCAGTGAGTGGTCAAGGCACTGGTAGGAGGATGTGGCATGTTTTATTATGATGGTAGGAAACCGGAGTACCCGGAGGAAACCCACAAACACTCTACACACAAAGGCCCTTGGCTGAGGTTTGAACCCAGGACTTTCTTGCTGTGAGGCAACAATGCTAACCCCTTGGTACCTTGGCTATATGTTTTTTTTATTATTGTTAGCAGTCTAGATAGTGATTTCATGCAGATTAACGGGTCATGTTTGTGTGTGTCTTCAGCCCAGTGCCACAGGGGAACAGAAAACCAAGCCCACCCAGAACAGTGTTCGTGAGCTCAGGGGGCTGGGCCTATCTCCAGACCTGGTGAGCAGAGCCACTCGCCTAATGTCAGCTGTTCGATGTTTGTATTTACTCCGAGCATCATGGTCCTCCTGCTTGACCTCCGTGTGTGTATTTGTCCAGATCATGTGTCGCTGTGCCACACCTCTCGAGAACTCCGTCAAAGAGAAGATCTCCATGTTCTGTCACGTGGAACCCACTCAGGTATGGGTTCCACCGGTGTCCTCGTCAAAACGACAACACCATGAAGCGGACGTCGGTGCTGAGCAGACGTCACAGGGCCTGTGCTCTGTCTCCCCCTGCAGGTGATCTGCGTCCACGACGTCTCGTCCATCTACAGAGTGCCCCTGCTGCTGGAGGCGCAGGGCGTGGTAGCCTACTTCTGCCAGCGGCTGGACCTGCCCATCGAGCTGCGGCCCCGCCGGACACTCACCAAGTGGAAGGAGATGTCCGACAGGTACCTCACCTCGCTCTGACCTGCCGGAGATGCAGTGGGGTAGTCGGTCACGAAACGCTTTGCTGCAATGAGGATTCAAAGATGTATTACAATAATTAATCAACAAGTAATACAATACAATACACCTTTTGGTCCCACCAATATAGGAAAAAAGTTTTTGCCCTAATAAATTACAAAGCTCCATTTATTACAAGCAACATAATGGAACACCATCAATATAGGACAGATCATCATAACAATCATGTGCAGAAGTTGATCATGGCCCCTCATGTTGCTCTCTCTGTCAGGTCCGACCGTCTCCTGGAGCAAGTCTCCATAGCCCTGGTGGGGAAGTACACAAAGTTTGCAGACTCCTACGCCTCCGTCATCAAGGCCCTGGAGCATTCGGCGCTGGCCATTAACCACAAACTGGAGGTCAAGGTATGTAAGCCACTCGAGTCACATTTGCTGATTTTGTGACCTTAGCAATGCAATGTTCGTGGGTAATGTAGTGTGTGACTTGTGAGCTGCTATACCCAGCCCCCCCCCCCTCCGTCTTTAGTCCACCATGCCACTCTGTACGTCTTGCAGTATATCGACTCTGCAGACCTGGAGGCCGGCAGCCTGCAGGAGGAGCCGGTCAAATACCACGAGGCCTGGCAGAAGCTCTGCAGCGCAGAGTGCGTAGCTACACTTTAACAACGCCTTTGAACATCCCCACTATGTATTCTAAGAAAAAAGATTTGGTTATGTTGCCTTGGCTGTTTGCTATATAGAGAATGAGTCTGTGTTAATATCACGCTTCTCCGTTGACGTCCTCTACTCCCAGCGGTGTGCTGGTGCCTGGGGGGTTCGGTGTCCGGGGAACAGAGGGGAAGATGCACGCCATCAGCTGGGCCCGGAAACAGAAGAAGCCTTTCCTGGGTGAGAGGGAAACGACAAGGCAGCATCTCTATGAGGCCATAATTATGTCTGACATCGCCGCTTCTGTCGGTGAGAATGTTTTCGGGTGGTGTATTTCTGTGGTCTTGATGAAGTGGATCTTTTTTTTTCTTCCTCAGGAGTGTGTTTGGGCATGCAGCTGGCGGTGTGTGAGTTTGCCCGCAGCGTTCTCGGCTGGCAGGGTGAGTAATCTGTGTTATTCCCCCACGGACATAGTTTGATAAACACTGTATACATTATTATTCCCTGCAATTGCTTGAAGCCGGTAGTGAATCTATGCCAAACCATACAAGATGTGATACCAAAGTTTGTGCGCCGTCTTTCGCAGATGCCAACTCGACGGAGTTTGACCCAGAAACAAAACACCCTGTGGTAGGTGGCCCAATCCTAAGCCCGTGTCCTAGCAAGTCGTATTCGGATGTGCCACAGTGTTCAGTTTTGACCTCCTGGCTCTTCCTGGGTAGGTGATTGAAATGCCCGAGCACAACCCAGGACAGATGGGCGGGACCATGAGGTTGGGGAAGAGACGAACCATTTTCAAGTCCAACACCAGCGTACTGAGTAAGTTCCTGTCATGGGAAGGCAGGGGCCCCGATAGTTTGTTCTAGCGTGTAATGACCCGTCGTTTTGTCCTCTTTTCCCAGGAAAGTTGTATGGAGACGTGGACCACGTTGACGAGAGGCACAGGCACAGGTTTGAGGTATGGTGTGCGTCGCACACGGGCACTTTTTGAGGCTCCGCTGTCTAATGGCGCCAGCCTTCCACAGCCTCTGGGGGGCGTGCCTGCGCCGAGTATGAGCCAGTGTTTTCCGTGTGGCTTGTCCTAGGTGAACCCAGAGCTGAAGCACCATTTTGAGGAGAGAGGCTTCCACTTTGTGGGCCAAGACGTGGAGGGGGAGAGGATGGAAGTCATTGAGCTGGAGGGTGAGTTTGAAATGGGGGGGTTGAAATGTCTTGATTCATTTGCTATCCTCAGCAGAAGAAGAGTTCTCTTTTTCTCTTCATTTAAACCCCCTGGTAAACACCACGTGTATACTTATTTGTCCTTTGTGTTGTTGACCTGTTTGATAGAGATGTGTCTGTGGACAGACAGGGCCTGCTAAGCCTCCCCGTCTTTGTTTCAGACCACAGCTACTTTGTGGCGGTCCAGTACCACCCCGAGTTCCTCTCCAGACCCATCAAGCCCTCTCCCCCTTACTTTGGCCTGCTGCTGGCAGCTGCAGGGAAACTCCAGAGCTATCTTCAGAAGGGCTGCCGCCTGTCACCAAGGTGAGACCCGCGAGGTTGCCGGGTGCTGTACGTCTAGCCCCACTGCCTTGGCCGGGCGTGCCGCTATTCCACTCTGCTGATCCGTGCATGCTTACTCCATGGATGTTCTCCTGTTACAGAGACACGTACAGTGACCGCAGCGGCAGCAGCTCTCCGGACTCTGAGATCTCCGAGCTCAAGTTTCCCTCCGTGTCCTAGCACTACCGCAGGGTCTACACTGGACCTTCCCTCAGTCTTGCTTCACTCGCCAGTGAGGCCCGCCTGTCAAGACAATCATAGCAAGGAACTTTTTCACTTATCTTTGCTGACAACACATCATACCGTCAGACACAAAGTCCCGGAGGAGTCATACCAGCAGGATTTTGAATCATAACACGTTCATATTGATTCATACAAACACATTGGTGAACCTTCCAAGGTATTTTATTTAGATGTTTTATCAGAGCAGCGAATTGCAGTGGTGAGACTTTTCTCTCTACAAGTACTCTGCCTGGGCCTTATGAAAAGGGTTCTGTGGCTTCAAGTTCAAGGCTTGCAACAAAGTATAAATACATCGCGGTTTTAAATGTATTTGTTTGCAAAATGTTTTATAATGCATGTGGCCATCAATTTAATTAGATATTATATTAGGCACTAATGTACGTTATTCATGCCATTATTGCAATGACGCCAGTTATAATACTAATAATGTGTTTGCCACTGAAACACAAAAACGCTACCAAACCAAAGTACACCATAGGCTTAAAAATTACAAAATTGTTCTCCGACGTGTAATGAGAATTAGTGCCTACTATTGTTTAGCTCGATATGTGAAATTACCACCAAGGAAATGTATGCAAGCTCGTCTTGTGCAATTGTGGTTGTCCTAGGCAACCTGTCAGCGCTGAAGGCTCACAAAACGTTTTGTTCAGTCAGCCAATGTGTTCCCCGGGCACGTATCATGCTGGTGTTGTTCTATTTAAAAATGTTTTAAAGAAATGATAAGTGGGGTGAAAGAACTGTACACCTTCGTTAGACACCGGGAAATGTCACTTCATCGCATCGCAACAACATTACCGTTTCTATTTATTGAATGTCATACTCTCAAGTAAACAGAGAAGTACATATTCGTTGCTGTATTTTCACGGATCGTCATTCACATTACAACCCTAGCATTCAGAGATTACCCTGGTTTTAATGACAATCTTGCACTGTATTATTGCATGGTGTGTTAAAATATGACATTCAAACGTAATAAAAATGAATAACCTGTATCTTGTGGGAAAAGTTTTTCCATGTGGTCTGCGGTATATACGTTTTGCCATAAACTAATCAAGTACTTGTTTGACTTAAGGGTCTGGACTTGACGTAAGACGTAGATTGTGCCGACAGCGAGATCAGATTGACTACATTAACCCAATCTGTCGCTTTGAGAAGCGACTGGCTGGTAAACTTAAAGCGATTATGATCTTCTGGTGTCAAATGTGAGGATGTCAGCAATAGTGCGATATGGAATTGATACAACCACAACGAAGCCAAGCACTTTTTACACGCCAGTGAAAACCCTTTCGATGAAAAGCTTTGCCTCATTTCAAATGCTACATGTTTTTTTTTTACTCTGTTTTGCTTTGGTTTTTTATTGCGTATTATTTATTCTCAGGCAATCCACTCATACAGAACTTTAACTTCTATCGTTCCTAATCGTTTTTTATTTTCATTCACATTCCTTTGTGAAATTTGCTACATTTAGATGACAGATTTTCATACATATTAATATGGTATTTAAAATAATTGAAAAGGAATGCTACCTTAAATCAGTTTTTCTATTCTAGGCAATCAGTTGACAAGATATTCTGTTTATAAATTAGAAATTAGCTTTGGTTATTAACATAACCTTCCGTTGAACTTGTCAAACAGTATAATCACAGCTATTGTAACTAAGAGGAAATCTACAGTAAATTCTTTACTACTTTGGTCATCAACCCATTTCCCTCTAAAATGCAGACTCTTGAGACAAGACTAACCTTTGCAAAATGTCCAAACATAGCCAGAGTAAACAAACCCGTGCCGGAAAAAACGATTGCATCCTGAACTATTACACTGTAACCTCCCTTTACTTTTATTGTCTCCCTCTTGGAGTTTGCCTTGCATTGTTATCAACTTCCCTTCTGGTCAACATACAATCAGCCTTGTAAAAGGAACTTGGAGCTAGAAACCACTGACTCATAACCAGAGGTACATCTCCCATACAGTATTTACCAGTACCCTCATATATATCATTGCTGGCTTAATTATGAAACATTCAGGGAGTGCTGTGAGATGGTGGTGACAGCAGGAAGCTTGTGGGTTCTGTTGATATGGTGCAGCAACTACTCTTGTCCCCTTTATCTGGCCCTCCCTTCATCGAAGCCCCAAATAACCCCCCCCCCTCCCTCTCTCTCTCTCTCTCTCTCTCTCTCTCTCTCTCTCTCTCTCTCTCTCTCTCTCTCTGTCTGTCTCTCTCACTCTCTGTCCCGCCCAATTCTTTGTCAAGTACCTACAAGCCAACTTTGGAAATCCGCACCCCTTCACAGCGCACACACTACCATGCTTACAGTATCAGTCGAGATCAGCCGCACAGATGAGAACAGCAACTTCTGCTTCGAACATACAAATCCACTACACTACACAGAGGATTTAAGGGGAAGACTTGCTTGCAAGTTTTAGAGACCGGCATTTCTTTTGCAGTTGATGTACTATGTGAGATTGTTGTCTTCTGGTTCTTGGGCGGCACTTTGTTCTGGTATGTGGGAATCCTGAGGAGTGGCTGAGCGTTTCTCAACTGTGGGCAAGGCTGAGAACTAGCTCTTGCTTGCCAGAACCCTCCCTGGCCGTGGGTGCGTTGCCTCCTGATCTCCATGTCTCATACACACCTTCTCCCTTCCGAGCTCTTGAGGACCTGAACGTCTCCTTTTCACAACACTACCATCTCTCTCGTCGCCTTGCCTCCTGCCTGCATCTTCGTTACCCGGGCACCCGTCCCCCTCTTCTCCTCATCTGTTCATCGACTACAGCTGGCCTTGCTCAACGCGTTCCTCCTCACCGTTCTCTCACCCACCGCGCCCTTACGTTCACCTCAGCCACCATGGACCTGACTCTGTGGCAGTACCAGTTCCGGATCATCATGCTGGGCGACTCCACGGTGGGCAAGTCGTCCATGCTGAAGCGCTACACGGAGGACGTGTTCCTGGAGTGTCTCAACCAGACGGTGGGCGTGGACTTTCACGTCCACTTCCTGGAGGTGGAGCCTGGGGTCCGGGTCAAGCTGCAGTTCTGGGACACCGCGGGTCAGGAGAGGTTCCGGTGAGGCATGCCCACCTTATCACACACAATACTTATGGCACTCTATGGTAACTATACAGGTCATCGTTGTCAAGAGGTTATGTCGTATCCAATAGTTGTTCATATGCAAGAAGAATGTAGAATCCTTACAATGCATAGCATGTGAAAAGCCATGGGTTTGTTAGAGTAAAGCAGCACTGTACAGTAGCCTGATCAGAAAACAGGCAAGAAGGGAATTACGAAGTACTGCAATGATTTCATATACCGGCCTTGAAAGCACAACCACTAATTTTTTCTGGTTATATTTTCATTACACTAGAGCTTTTCAGTTGATCAATGCAACCCAATATAATAAAAGCACTGGGGTCTTGAGAAGTTTCTCAACATTCCACTCAAAGTATTTAAACCTGCCGGCATTTGTGGAGGAATCAATTCATACATTTGGAAGAAAACCCCAGGACTGAAGTCTGAAGAGAAAGCCTTGCAATAAATTCACACAATGAATAGTCCAATTGGTTATATGTTACCACAGTGTACAATGCATTCCAATCAGCTGAAGAAGCTCCAGATTGTGCCTGTTCGTTTTGGTCTGCTACCCTCACGTGTTTTCACCATCCTGCCAAGGGTTCTGTTATACTGCGAGGCGGACCAAAACAAAAGCATTCCCTATTAATCTCTCTTTTAAATTGTTAAAAGTGTCCCTCCCTAGAGAGATAGGGACCTACTGTTGATAAGGGGACACTCTTGGTTAAGTGTCAAATGTACCATTGATTTTCAGCTTCAATAAGATGAGAACACAGGGACAGAGAAGCCCTTATCCATATTGTTCACTCTGGGTTTTTTTTTTTTACTCAAGGGGAAATGTGTTTGTCCTCATTTGCATAAGTGGGTTGAGGAAAACATTGCCCTCATTTGAGATGTGTGCACACTGCATAGCCAATAGTTTGACTGAGAAGTTTGTGAAGAAAGAAGATGTCCTTGTAGACTCCTATGATCATCGGTTGAATGCGAATAGAAATCTATGGGTGTGGACTGAACTAGCTGAGTAATGTTGCACATTGTGTAAAGGTATTATGATCACACCCAACATAGTAATTATAAGTCTGTCGTGTTTGTTTTGTTACCAACCTCCCTCAGGTCAGTGACTCGTTCCTACTACCGCAACTCTGTTGGTGGCTTGCTGGTTTTTGACCTGACCAGCCGAGCCTCCTTCAATCACGTCAAGGAGTGGCACGATGAAGTTTGCGAGCGGGTCCGGCCCTACACCGTGCTCTTTGTTCTGGTGGGCCACAAGAGTGACCGGACGGACCAGGGAGGGAGGGTGGTAAGCCGTGAGGAGGCTGAAAAACTGGCTGCCCAGCTAGGCATGCCCTACACGGAGGCCTCGTCCAAGACGGGCCACAACGTGAAAGAGTCCATTGAGCTGCTCACTCGTAGGGTGTACCAGGGCCTGCTGTGTGGAGAGGTGCAGTTCCGTGAGGGTTGGGACGGGGTGAAGTGTTCCGGTCCGAGGGCAACGGAGCTACATAGGGCCAGCACGGTTCAGCTCAACCCCAGCCCCAGTGAAAGCAAAAAGTGCTGTTGACCATCTTGGACCATATCGGTACTTCTGTTACCAGCAGCTACCTTTCTTTTTTTTTTTGCTTTTATGAAAAAGGACTGAACACACTGACATTGCAGCACGACAGAGGATGTGTTCTCGGTCTTTACTACTAGTCAGAAAAGTCCGATTTTATTTGTGGTGATGGCTCTAAATCACACTTGCTTGAAGGAACGGGAAATGTGCCATGTAAGAAAGCCAGTCTGCCTAAAACCGTATGATTGTTTTAAAAAGATTCTACATAGTTTTTGCCAGTATAATGAGTTGCTTATTCTTTTAATCTCTGTATGAATAAAGACACTGCAAGCAAATTCATTTTAAAAATAGTCAGATGTATTCTGTCAAAATCAAATTTTTTGAGAAGGCAGCAGTGGCCTCAGTTTTCTGTCCTGACAGAGGAGGGTTCCGAATATTCTACTTCTCGCAGCTGGACTTTCCAGTTTTCAGAAACCAAAGACACCCAGGTTATTAGTACTCTGACACTGTCCAATACAGGAGCGAGTATGGGTCCCACGGACCGTTTTAGACTGATTAGGGACGTCTTAGCAGCCTTTGTTTCCTGTGGTCTCACTGGACACGCGCCGTAGGTCCCGGGCCCTACATCCACCCTCAGGGTTTCCCTATCCAGCATGGCTCCATAATGCTGATCCTGGCCAGTCGGTGCAGTAGGTAACAAGAAAGAACTGACTCTTAGAGCCATTGATCTGGGCCTTACTGAGGTGCTTGGTCTGTATTCAGAGTCAGACTCAAAGCCAGAGTCCGAGTCTAATTCGTTGTTCTGGAACATTGTGTACGACTATTTAAAAGTATCAGAAAAAAAATATTTGATTCTCAAGGGGTTGTTGATGTGAATCAAGATGTTTTGTTGTCATGGTATATTGATGGAATGACACGATTTGGAAGGTCAAGTTTTATGATCTCATAAAATACATTTTTAACAGGGTTCCACTGTATAACTCTATTCTGGAGGTTCCGGATAAGGCATGCACTGTTCCAAATCTTTAGGCGACTGTGGGAAAAAAAGCCTCACAAGAATGATTTAAAAAAAATATGCATCAATTAATAAAATACAAAGTGAATGAAAATGGGGTCTATGAAGTCAGTATTTGGTGTCAACACCCTAAGCCTTCAAAAGAGTAGACATCGGCTTCGCTTCCCCCTCACACCTGGTTACATATTAATATGCTGGTATGGCTATTCACTTGCACATTAACTAAGCATGTAGGAAGTAAATAAAGAACACATAATTGAACAGATAATTCACATAAATATTACCAAACTCAAGAACCACTGAAATACGAATCTTGTTTTATTTTGTGGAATAAAAATAACAGGTTCAACTAAGACATAAAAAGTCCAAATGTTACTTTGTCACAGCTTCCACCCAAATAGAAATACCCATACCCTACCATGACTCACTGCAGTCTGGCAATACAGGCCATACTTTTTTTTTTTTTCTCTGAATAACATCAGACATCTATTGTATATCAGTGATGTAGTATGAAAAGTCACTTTCAGGGACAACTTTTGCTGCACTGCTGAGGTATCATCAGATCCTTAGGACAGAACATGCTGCCATCATAGAACCATGGAAACAGATCCTATGCAAATAGCATGCATTTTGGATGCTACTGGAAAAATCTGTCATGTGAGAAAGCCTACAACATTCAAAAACACAATATAACATGTAACACAGTAAATGCATGCCATACGTTAAAACCACAAATATAGAGGATCCTTTATGGTGGTAAATTACAAGCCTCAATTCACAGGTAACCCTGTATTGAAAACAAAGGTTCTAAAAGTGATTAGTATAGAAATAATAAACACGATTCATCTTACATGTGGATCACTTGTTTTAAACAATATCCAATTGGCATCAAATGGCAAGGGAATTACAAAGATAATCATTTATGTGTGGACAAGACAGCAAAGCCAAAAACATTGGCATCTCTATACCATTGAATATCAAAAGGCATGATGGATCTACCCCCACCCCTTCCCCCTACCCAAGTATGTGGTGTGGTTATTAAGAAAGGAAAGATTTGGGTGCCGACCAAATACACAAAGTAAATGTTTTAGGATAAGATGTGTAAAAAGACCACACTACCAACTGTCAGAAAAATACAGTCCGGCCCCTAATCCCCCCACCCCACCCCCAAATAGCCTATTGCGAAACCCACACTTTCACCACAATCAGGACTATTCCCCAAAGTTCAGTTGAAAAATAAAGACATAATAGCACTGCTTTTAGGTGCCAGGTATATTTTGTATTGGCTCCTGATGTTGCTACTTTTTGGTTGTCTTGCGGATCAGCGCCATTCTCTGAAACAGAAGATTTTGTTTTTTTAACAGATGGCATTGGCAGATTTCAGTCTGAAACACACCTCAAATACTCCTTACTTACACACAAAAAAGGTAATACCTGACCTGTGGTGCATTGCTTGGAATACAGTAGACATTTAGTACAAACCTGTTTGTGAGCCTCTGTGGTGCAGGCTTTCTTGAACGGCCGGATCTCGTCTGACCCATAGCCAGGGATCCACATGTTCCACTGTCGCTCTGCAAAATACAACACCCAAGGCTGTTATATCACATAGCACTGTTGACACTTATTCAGGTGGTCGTCTGGCGGTAATGCAAGTTTTCCACAAGTAGTCTACCATGAGGCAATGCAGAACTGACTGTACAAATGTACTAAAAGCTATCCCTTCTGTGTAAATGAGTGGCCTGATCCTTACCCAGGTGGAGCTGGACATCCTTCACCTCCAATGTGTTGGACTTGCGGTGCCTGGCCAGCTGACAGGCGGCTGTCACCACACTCTCGATGAAGTCATCAGCGATTTGCAGCAGCATCTGAGGCCATACAAAAATGGGAAACAAATGCAAATCAGACTTTTTTTATCATTAATAGAGGCTTTGTAAATACAGCAATTCCCCCAGAACTATCTGGCTTAAATAGTTTAGAAAAAATAACAATATCCCCAAAAATTTCTGTTTTTTCATGAGGAATATAGACGATATAGACAGTAAAGGGTTAAAGGGCCAAAACTTAAACTGACCTCCTCTACATCCTCGTCCAGCTGCTCGTTGGGATCAATCTCCCTCACCAAATCCTGCAGCTTCTTCTTGCTCAGCACCTGGTTCGAGGGCAGAGACAGAGGTTCAAGAAACAGGAGACAAAGGTAAAAGAGCCAAAGCACGAGCTAGTCAAGAAACAGAGCTAGACAAATGCGTCTTGAAGGTAGGTGCTCCTCTTAACGGACAGTGAGTGACCCACCACGTTGAAACAAGTTACTTTTTTCTGTTACTTAAATAACATTGACAAACTTAACCTGTGTTCCTTCTGGGCTGACACGCCCAGCAGGACCGGGGGTGCTGAGGACCTTTCCTGGGGCCGCCGTGTTGTTAGCCATGATGCGGGTCAGGGGTGAGATTAGGAAACCCTCGGGGATTTACGGTAGGACAGTCAAAGAGGAAGACGGTTGGCGTTCTCCAAATTGCAATTTGTCAAAAGTTGTGTCGGGCGCTGGGACCTCCCGGAGTCCTCAGATAATCCGGTTTTCCTATTCCGTAAACATTGAACGATAGAGCAACAATTGGAACAACATGAACAACGAGACTGGTACAGTACATTAGTCTTCAGAATATAACGACGTGACGTCTACCAAACAGCAAGTTTGGAGAACCATTATTTTACGTTAGCATACTTAACGTTAATTAGCTAACAACATTTTTTTTTTTTTTTTAGAATACCATATCGACGTTAGTTAGCTGTCATCCTATTTATATCTAGATAAAAAAATTGAGGTTCAAATAGAAATAACGTTGTTGATAAAGGAAAGGAATTACATTAATAATGTAACCGCTCCAAAAAGCGTCAACACAGCAAGCTAGCAATAAAGTTAGCACACAAGCTAGCGTTAACATAATACACTCAAGCAAGCTATATACGTGCAGCTTTTTACGTCTGACCATGTGACCCACCTAATACAAATACATTATCTCTCCATGTTTTAATTTATCGTGTTATATTTTGTGATACAAATCCAAATGACCAGAAGAACCACTAGTATAGGACAAGCTAAACCCAGAACAACAAACAGATTATCACGGGAATTTCCGTTTTGATCAAATGCTTTTCCGGTGAACAAATTCCTTTGCCACATTGGAAATACTACCATCCAGTGGTTGATTCTTAGACCTACGCTTTCTTATTTCCCTGTCAGATTTTCGACGTACACATAGGTTACTTTATTAATTTATTTTTTTTAAATTAAAACCATTTACAAATTGTGCTTCATGTCAACAACTAAATGTGCCAGTAAGACAAAAGTGTTCTAAATTAATGGCAAGCTATCATATGACAAGCCACCAAAACACATGATTTTACAGAAACTCAGATTAAAACAAAACTTGCAAACACAAAAGCATTTGTGTGATGATTTAAAACATTTCATATTGCGTCACATCACGCTTTGCTTAACCTAATCATATCGATGACAGATTATTTAAGAGAATACAGATGGGCAGGTTTAAATGATCAACTCACGGACCTGAGATGTTTGAAAGTGAACAGAGACAGATGACGCACTTAAGAGCGATTGGTAAGTGGTATTTATCATAGGAACATGCTAACAGTTCCATGGTGTTAATGTCGCTCATGTTGTTGTTGTGTATTGTTTAGAATATTGCGTAGTTAAATATATCTACATTTTCTTACTTGTTTTCTTGAAAGAATACCCAATTTAATTAATTATTTATGTATGGTCTGGTCGAGCAGGAGTTAGCGTCTTAACTTTTAACCACGCCTCCATACCCCAAAGTAAAACGAAGGGTAGGTGAACTTAACTTTCAGTTTACTGTTGTGCCTTCAACCAGACTTTTCAATTCAAATTGACATTTAGCACGAAAACTTGATATAAACATGAGAGGACTCTTCGGGATTTTAGTGCTTGCACTCGTCCATGGGAATTACGGTAAATATAACTTAGTTCAACCTTCATATTTGAAATGTTATTCTAACTGTAAATATTTGTATCTAACTCTTCATATTTCTGACATATTTGAGTCTATTTTTGTTATATTATTAAGTATTTTTGTTTGGATCTCATTTACTTTTAAAATTGATTATAAAACCGGCTCGTGTTATTGTTGTTAAAAGATAATGTGTACCTGTATGATTTTTACTATACATAATGCCGGTCAAGAAAACCGTTGCCAAGTGAAATTATACATGTATCATATGGCTTTACATCCTCGATTATTACAAGCTGATGGAAATGAATAAAACAACAATACAAAAACTGATAAAATGTTTGTATTCATGATAGCCGTTTAGATATCAATTGAATAACTGTACTCAGAAAAATATGAGAATGCAGCGAGAAATAAGTGCGTGTGTTGAGAATTTGTTTATCTTCGAAACGTCCGCAACCAGCAGAGGGCCCTGCTTTCACTTCGTTAATCTCGAAAACTAGACAAACTGGTTGAGCTTTACTGTTGACTGTGGGTATGTTTTCGGCTGCATGCCAGACCCACCATTACAACAATGAGCAGGAAAAGGAGTTGTTATGAAACACTTTCTAAGGCGTTAACTCGTAAACCGATTGCATGAGTACATATATAGGTCACATTCTAGAGACCTACATTGTTCTACAAATTGATAGGCTATGAGGCAGCCTACAATTAATTTAATCTTTCTATCAGCCAAACTGACACTAAAAGGTCCGACCGAGCCGATCCTGGAGGGACAGAAGATCACCCTGGAGTGTTTGTTGACTGAGTCGGATCTCAACAGCAGCCAGGTGCACATCCAGCGCTTCTCCAAGGTGAGGAAACCCAAACAGGGCCTCAAACCTGGGGTGTCCTAGCCAAGTGTGCTGAAATCCCACGGGGCTTCGCTCCAGTCCACTTCTGCTATTGCTGACGGCGTATGTAACGTCATAAAAAGTGACTGTCCTCGAGCCTAACATAACACTACATTGGCCTGTGTACTGTTAGTCTAGTGAGTTTGTAAGGGCACACCGTACGCCTGGCGCACCTGCATTACGACATTTACAAGCATAAGGGTATGTGCAGATTGAGCCACGGCCCAAGAAAATCCCTTATCACCCAGTGCACGCATTTGGCACTGCCTTTTGTATGAAGATTAGATATACTGTTAATTTCCTCCTCACTCTGTCCCCTCTCTCCCTCCTCCGCTTCTCCTCTTCCTTCCTCAGTACATGGACAGTTGGTACAGTATGGAACCAGGGAGCCTCTACCGCCGCTGTTTCATGTACGACATGAAGGTGGAGCGGGAGGAGAGCCGCGTGGCGCTGTCCGTGGAGAACGCCAACAGCTTCAATGCAGGGCCCTACCGCTGCGTGGCCGAGGGCGACAACGCCACACTCACCGACACCTCAGAGACCCTGTTCTATGCCGTCCACTGTGAGTGTGTGGAGACCGGGGGGGGGGTTCTGAGAGCAGAGCAGTATATTAGACTCTATCTCTGAACCCAGGCTTACAGAACAGGAGTGTGTGTGTGTGCTTGTGCGTGTGCGTGTGTATGCGCCATACTTCCTGCTATTATCTGCTTTTTATTTATAATGTTACTACGTGGTCAGAATAACGAAACGTCTGTTTGACCCGCACTTTGCAATTGACATTTAGTTGAAGCCTGTGGTTTAGAGACCCACGTCACAGTAGATGTAACTCTGGGATTTTTGCTAGACGAAAAGTAGTCTGGTGTTCTTCTATTCTACTTTGTTGGAATGAGGAAGCAGAATCAGCCAGCATGCCGTGTGGTCAGTCCATTGTAAAGCACCTCAAAAACAACAGTGTCATTTATGCAAAAGGCCAGCTTTCCTGTAAAATGGCAGGGGTTTTCCACACATCTGCTAGGCGGGTAGTGAGCCATTGAACATGTATTCTACGTTCCGACCAAAACGTGGACACACCTTGTGACAATGGAACGCGACAACGCATTCCCTTTCAAGCCGAGATAACAACTGCATGCACAGGGAAAGGAATGGTTCATGAACAGGAAATGGTAAGCAGTGGGCGGCTGAATTGCTACGGAGAAGCACACTTTTATTGATTTGTTTGATTGCCCCCCCCCTTCCTCCTCCTCGAGTGGTTGTCAAAATTACTGGGCGTTGTAACCAGCTACGAACGTGCCACGGAGAAGTGGTGTCTCGACCCGCCAGAGTCCAATAAGTCCCACGCCAGCGCTGCCCCTGACGTCAGGCAGCCGGCTGACAATGCCCCCCCGAGCGCCTTGGCCGCGATCAGATGGACCACGCGGCGTCGGTCAATAGGCTCCTCGGTGCCGTCGCCCCGCGGCCCCGCTCGATAGACGGCTGTCATTAGAGCCCGCCGCGGGGGCGGCATCGAGCGACGCGAGATAGGAGCCGGAAAAGACCGCGGAGATACGGAGAGCGAGAACACACACAAACACACACACACGCACACACACACACACACACACCCGGCTACCCCGGCACGTTTCGCTCGCATCCCCATAAAGAGGACGGGAAAGATGATGGCCGTTATCGTCGCCATCGACCGCCGTCTACCCCGGGCGGGCGATTTGCTACAGATCCAGTGCGGGACTGGACCCGGTGTTAAGTGCCGCTGTCCGCATACGATATATAGGCGCTCCTGCCGTTCTCTCGAGATGAATGAATGACTCGATGCCTGCGTGACTCCAATGTTCTTTTTGTCCCTTTTGCTTTCCTGTTGTTTTCTCTTGTCCCAACGCGCGCAGACTTGCGGTCGGTGTCCGTGTACAGGCCGGGATACAGCCGCTACCTGAGCTCCGCGGACGAGCTGAAGGTGCCACTGGGAGGTGACGTGGAGGTGGAGTGCTCCGCCGCGTCCTCCGAGGAGCCCCAGTACTTCTGGCAGAAGGAGGTGAGAGGGCCAGTGGGGCTGAGCTGCTTGTACTTTGGACGCCTCGCTGCACGCACGCACTCCAAGGACACATGTACACGCACGCACGCACATTTACACACACACACACACATAAACATACAGAGCAGAGCTTCTCTCCTTTCATTTTTACTTTCCTCCGACTACTCCAAAACCATTCGCCTCCTGATCTGCCTGTAGACTTTTTCAGTTCTTCTAGAGCAGAAGCTCTGCATTCAAGGAGCTGAGTCCTGACTTAAGGGCTCCTGTCTTCTCCCGGGGAGCAGCTTGCCCACTTACTCAGGATTAATAGTTTAATGAGCTCCAGACAAGAAGCAGTGGAGGCGAAAACAATTATGTGGATGGATTTCTAATGATTTCTCAGTGTTTGGTTAAAAACATCGCTGGGCTCCTTCCATGGCCCAGCCACGGGGTCCTCTGCCCACAGGGTTTAAACACCACTCCACTAAATGTCATGCTGGGCCGTGCGTAGAGCAATGCGATTCCCACGATGGGTGTAGATGTGCTGCGCCCTAGTGGTTAGAGTAGGTATTGCGTCAGCTTCACTTAAACTGTCTGCAATGCACCACCTACCGTGGGCACAATCACCATCATCATAAATTTAATCACATGCACCATAGTGTTCAAGTGGATCTTTAAGTTGTATGGAGTTTGCCCACAGTGGCGCTGCACAGTGGCGTAGTGGGAGGTCGCGCACTGCCACGAGGCTGACTGGTGAAAAGGGAGACATAATTGGCGACGTGCCCTTTCGTTTCCCCCCCCCCCCCCTCGATAAGTTGTCTGGAGGTTAATGTGCTTGTCGGACGGTCACAGCTAAGCTGGTTTACACGGACTTACAGCTGGAAATCCCTTTTAGGAGACATTTCACACCTCTAATACACCCTTGTCCTTGCATGCGTTGCCGATGAGTCATTAGCATTTTCAGAGGGTGTAGCGCTGGCCTTTAATGTGGGGCTGTGTCTTTGTGAACAGCCTTGGGTCTGTCTCTCGCTCCCTCTGGCCTCAAACCGTTCTGTTTTCTCTGACGGCCTCACAATGTAGACGTACAGACAGCTCTGCACTTGGAGACTTGAGGGTTACTAAATTCTAGAGAGGCAAGATGGAGAGTGGAATCTGTATAGGTCGCAGTGACTACTTGTGTCTTTGTGTGTGTGTGTGTGTGTGTGTGTGTGTGTGTGTGTGTGTGTGTGTGTGTGGTGCATGAGTGTGCCACTCAATGAGCCTGCCCATTGTTCCAAGTGAGTGTGTGTGTGTGTGCGTGCGTGCGGCGCTTCCGTGCGTGCGCGCGTGAGTGTTCGGATTTGAATAGGGCATAGAATGGCCACAGCGCCAGGCATTTTGACGGACATACACGATGGGATTGCTGGCCCCAGGTAATGACAGCAGGATAGAGACACGGCCACAGCCACCGCCAGCGTGCAGAGTGCCAGTGGATTTGCATACAAAATGCTGCTCTGGCCAACCTGCCTCCTACTGGAAATCCTCTTAATTCAGCCCCATTCAAATCGAAATGGACTTTCTTGGCTAGAGACATGCGGGTCCCAAGAGCTAAATCATTTGCATGGCGTAATACCTTTTTTCCCCCCTCTTCCCTTCCTGTTTTTTCCCAACACATATTGCTGTTATTTGTTCACCCCCGTGTCGGGCCGCCGCTCTTAATAATAGCCCTGCTATTTTTATGTCAACAATTCCTTTGCGTTCCCTTGCTAGCTCATTATGTGCAGTGTTAGCGGTTGGTTGTTTGTTGAGCGCGTTGTTTTTTCTCCCTTGCCAGCGAGGATTGTTATCTAGGTCATTTACTTCTGTTTTTCTGCGTGTTGTCAACGGGATTGCTGTTCGATTAAGTACACTGTATTATGGGGAGTTTAAAGGATGCTGTCGGAGCGGGACGTACTTTCCTCCTAACAAAAGAACTCTCTTTTCTCGGTCTCCTGTTCATCACCTGCTTTTCCCGCGGTAACACTGTGGTGGATGGTCTTAGACTCTCTTTCTCTCTCCCAGCATGTAAAACATCTCTGTCTGGCTCTTCTTCTACTCTCTCTCTCTCTCTCTCTCTCTCTCTCTCTCTCTCTCTCTCTCTCTCTCTCTCTCTCTACCATCCTCTCCCCTCACCAGGGTGATGACTGGATCCTGCCCGTGGCCAAGCTGAGCCTGAGGAACATGCAGGCCGAGGACGGGGGAGAGTACACGTGCATGGCCGAGCACCCCAGCGTAGCATCGCTGAGCAAGAAGCACACCATCAGCATCACTGTGTTGCCAGGTGGGACCCGCGGGGCTTAGGGACCAGCAGGGAGGTTATGTCACGTGGACATCAAGATGTCGGCGTCTTTAGCCAATTCATACCGACTTACAATGGAGGCTTAATCGAATCAAATCAAGTTTATTTATAGAGCAACAAGCACAGTTGACCAGAAGTGCTGTACAATACTTTTATATACGCTATATCAAACATAAGAAGTCCATAGAGAGTGTAAAGGAACTAAGTCTGTAGAAAAACACTTTTAGGATTCAAAGGCTAATGAATATAAATAGGTTTTAAACTGAGAATCGACAGAATGGGCAAAGATTGAAGACTACTCCCTGCAGCAAAAAATAAGTGGAAGTTAACCTGTGACAAAGACACAGGGCAATTGGGTCAAATTAGAGAGAGAGATCCAATTCAAGTATTTAGAGTCATGAAAAACATTATAAGATATTTTTTATAGAAAAAGAAAGG
>JAVQJS010045109.1:0-13782 GCA_036024795.1 Galaxias rostratus | reverse complement strand
TCTCTCTCTCTCTCTCTCTCTCTCTCTCTCTCTCTCTCTCTCTCTCTCTCTCTCTCTGTGTGACTCCTACACTGTTCTGCCCTATCTTGCTGGCATTGTGTCATCATCCCCTCAGTGTTACCCTGCTGGGCTGCTCTGAGCATGCCCAGTACTTCACTTCCCTCCCGGCCCGGCTCCGGCTAGTGTTACTGTAGCCTCACATTCATCACTTCAAACGCCGCTCGCAGGCCTGTTGCCATGACGACCTGCCTGCCAGCCGCCCGCCTCTCCTCCTCCTCCTCCGTCAGGACAGGACACCCCTTGGGCCTGTTTAATATGCCTGCGTGTGTTAGAGAGAGAGAAAGTGAGAGAGAAAGCGAGGGAGGGACTGTGCATTGTGTTAGAGAGAAAGGGAGAATGTGTATGTTGTGTGACACAGAGAAAGATAATGTGTTAGAGAAAAAGAGAATGTGTGTGTTGTGTCAGGGAGGAAGATTGTGCGTGTTGTGTGTCAAAAAGAACGATAGTGTGTGTGTTATGTGTTAGAAAGAAAGAGAGTGTGTGTGTTGGGTCAGAGAGGAAGATTATGTGTGTGTGTGTATTTGTGTGTGTTGTGTGTCAAAGAGAAGGATAGTGTGTGTGTTACGTGTTAGAGAGAAAGAGAGAGTGTGTGTCGTGTCAGCAGCGCCCGCCAATCGTCTCTGGTTCCCCTCACCATTCATCTCAGTCAGGCCTCGTTGCGGTTCAGGGTTGGTGGGTAAACACATTATCTGGACCCACCAGGCCCACGTCGGATCACTGACCCTACCGCCTCTCTCTCTCTCTCTCTCTCTCTCTCTCTCTCTTTCTCGCTCTCTCTCTCTCCCCAAGCTCTATCCATCTTTGTCGCATGCTCTCTCTTTCTCTCTCTGGTCTTTCTCGGTCTCTCTCCAGCACCGTCAATACCTTTTCTGCCCTATCCTCTCTCTCTCCTTTGATCCTCTTATCCCTGCGTCTTCCCTCTCAGCAAGCGTCTCACACAGAGTCCATCCTGCTTTCTTAATCCTTCATCTTCTCCTGCTCCTCTACCTCCTGCTGTCGTTTTCTAGAGCCAACCAAGTGACTCTGAGTCTGCAGGAAAGGCCCCCTCAAGCTGGAAGGACCGCGGCGTTGCAGGAAGGAGAGAGAGAGTACAGTGGAGTAGCAATGGCTAGAAAGCTATGCCGCCAACATCAGTGTCTTTATTAAAACACTGCTCAGGCCAGCGTCAATTGTGGAACTGCTCTGACCAGCAGGGGGCACCGATCACCCTCATTAAGATTAAATGCCCTCCTCCATTTTAGTGCTGCACCATTTCTGTGTGTGTCGGAGAACGAGAGAAAATGACAGAAAATGTGCAATAACAAGACCTGAAGTAATTAGCATTAATTAAAGGTCTTCACAACCTGGGGCTATGGCCATTAAGAACAAAGGGTTCTTAATTTTGAATCTTGCTGCGCCAACTTCTTAGCTCTGTGTATGTATGTGGAGATTTCTCTGTATGTATGTGTGGGTGGTGGTGGTGATGCGTGCGTGCGTGTGTGAGAGAGATGCTGCAGGCATGTAACAGCTCTACTCTTTTAATGAGTGCTCCTCTGTAGCCTGAGGATGACCCACTGTCTGGAGCGCTGGCACTGCTGCTGCCTGCGGTTTAAACTTAAATCACTGGCATGTCTCTCTGAATCTCTCTCTCTCTCTCTCTCTCTCTCTCTCTCTGTCTCTCTCTTTCTCTCTCTCTCTCATGCGCGCTCTCACTCTCTCTCTCTCTCTCACTATCTCTCACACAGTCGCAGTAACATTCATTAATTTTTCCCCCCCGTCTCAAAATAGTCTGAGTCATGCCTTTTCTCTCTCTCTGTTTTTGGTAATGTCTCATTCCTCCTCTCTAGGAAAGGGCTGAGCGAGGCAGAGGTGACGTCAGAGCAACGGGAGCATGCCAAGCGCATCGTCTACTCCGTGGTGTATGGGGCAGGTGAGCTGTTTACATACACACACACACACACACACACACACACACACACACACACACATACACACATCAATCAATCTATCCAAGTGATTTCACCTTTCTGTGAACAAATGACACACTAACGACTCCAAACAATCAATGTGTGTCCATGGTGACAGGAGAGAGAGAGAAACCCCACCACACTGCCTTTTGTTGGACTGGGCTGTGACCTGTTTGTCATCCTCCCTCTTTCCCTCGTTCACTCTCTCATTTAACACATTCTCATGTTACTATGCGATGTCACAACCGAGGGGGATTGCTCTTCCCATGACCACAGCTGTGAACCAATCGCGGTGCGAGAGTCTGTTTTGCTGATGTGTATGTGTTTCGGCATCTGTTTATGTGTGTATGTGTGTGCCTCGGTGCTTGCTTTTGTTGTTTTCAGTGTACGTTTTTGTGTTTTGGTGTCTTTTTTGTGTTCCTGTTTGTGTGTTTTAGTTCCAATGCCTTCTGATTGAAGCAATTTTTTTCCAGTTTGTTGGACAAACTGAGGGGGGGCGGGGGGTTGGGGACATTGGCCGTACTCAATCTTCCATTGTGAATCATGAATGATTTTTTGGTTTTCATTCAACAGTGTGTTGGTGTTCCCTCAGGCTGTGTGTGTGTGTGTGTGTGTGTGTGTGTGTGTGTGTGTGTGTTTGTATTATTTATCTCAAGAGATGTATATACATGTAGACAGCCTGTACAACAGCCGAAGACCGTCCGTAATCAGTTGAGCAGCTAATCGCATTAACATGGAGCACTGGTGCCTACCCACCCCCGCACCTCCGAGACACTCCATGGAAATGCGTCACCTCTCGGCACGCGGTCACTCAGCTCCATGGACGCCATTAGACACATATCCAACGTCACTCGGACCCCCGGTCACAGGCCACCGTCCAGGGGGGGGGAGCTGGCCTCTATCTGGAGTCAGTGGGTCAGCCGGTCCCCCTCTGAGCTCCACGGGGGTTCCGCCCTCTGAGTCACACAGTCACTCGGCTGCGCTGAACTCCGTCACCTTGCGCCGTGAGTGCAGACTGTCACCACCCACTGTCACAGCAGGGGACGCCTTCAGGGAGACCAGAGAGGAAAAGAAGGAAGATTAGAAGAGAAAAAGGAGACAGACAGACAGACAGACAGACAGACAGACAGACAGACAGACAGACAGACAGAGAAAGATGAGAGAGAGAGAGAGACAGAGAGAGAGAGACAGAGAGAGAGAGGCGGTAGGGTCAGTGATCCGACGTGGGCCTGGTGGGTCCAGATAATGTGTTTACCCACCAACCCTGAAGTGTGTTGGTGGGACAGGGGATGCCTGAGAAGAGGACGAGACAATCTGTCATGAAACGGAGGACGTGGAGGGAAGCAAAGCAGCGGAGGGAGCTTCTCATCGGCCCCTAACAGGCCGTTCTTCTTAGGGAGCGCTCTGTTGTCGTGGTTACCGAATACTAAAAGGAAGCGTTCTCTCTGCGAGACAATAATCAGGCAGTGGTGAGAGAAAAGGGGGGAGGGGTGTAGCTGACCTGTACACACACACACACACAGGTCCAACAATAAGGAGACGATTGGTTGCTGAGAAAAAAAAAGAGAAGAAAAGTTTGGAAGGAGTGTGTCGTCTTTCAGAGAGAAAACGCACAAACAAGGAAGAGGGAGAGAGGTGGGAGATGGCAGAGTAGAGGGCGAGGGTTAGGATGCAGAAATTGATGGCAGGAGCACTAAACAAACTTGAATGGAGGATGGGGTAAAAGGTTGAAGGTCACACTGATGCTTCTCATGAGACTGACCTCATTCCTTTGGAATGAGTCTCTCACACACACACACACACACACACACACACACACACACACACAGATAGTGCCACACACACAACTTATCATTGCCTGCCTCTAACTCATTCTCTGTCTCTTACACAGGCTCTTTCTTGAACCTGTTCCACACGAACACACACTCGCACAGATGTATGTTCCTCTCTGCCACTACTCACACTGTTGTCAGATCAGTTTTCTGTCACTGTGCGTCTGGCGCTGTTAGTATCCACCAGTTCATGTGCCAGAAGAGGTATCTCTTTGTCTCTCTGTCTTTCTTTGGACAGATGCTGTTATCCGTGCACAGAGAGCCCCCGTCTATGCCGGTGTGGCATCACTGGCAGAGTTAGTATACAATACACACACACACACACATACACTTCCCTGGAAATGCACACCCACAACACCTCTGCACTCTCTCGCTCACCTTCCCCCCCTCCTTCCTCTTAGTCACCTGACACGATCTGTTTCTCCCTTTTGTCACGCGTCAACTTCCCCTTTACCTATAGCTGGCAGCCCAAATCCCTGTGCAGCGTGTTCAGCAAGGTCAAGCCAAGGACTCGGCTCCTTGTTCTGTTGGTCAAGCGATGTTTCCCAGACACACTGGATACTGCATTTCTCAATACAGCGCAAAACTGTGGCAAAAAGTATACTCTCTAGTTGTGTTGTCCACATTGTGTTGGCCCACATATTTGTCAGTCCCATCCTGTGTCTGTAATCCTCATTCTGTGTGGGTGTGTGTGTGTCTGTCTCCAGGCCGGGAGCGTCTTTCTGGGATCTTGGGGGTGAGTGCGGAGCAGGCCAGTCAGTTCCAAGATAGCTTCCTGCAGACGTATAAGGAGGTGCAAGCCTTCATTCACAGGACTATACAGCAGTGCCATAAACAAGGTTTGCTAAAGTGTGTAGAAAATCTTTGAGATGTGTATGTGGCTCCATACTGTGTGTGTGTATGTGTGTGTGTACGCTTTTTTCCCTGGATGCACAGCGGTCTTCCTTGCCAATATGGAGGTGGTTGAGTGTGGAGGATGATGTGCTTGCATTGGCAGGACTTGACAAACTGTCCATGGTCAATACCTCGAGGCGGGGTGTAGGTGAATCAAACGGGACACTCGATATATTCTGTCTTAAACGATGACACAGCACACCTGAGACCACAGAACTGCAGCCTAGAGGAATCCCACACACACACTCACGCACACACACACACACTTATATATATATATATATATGCACACACACATTGAAGACGCTGCACTTTAACCCTGACCATGCAGAATGCATTAAGCCAAGCCAATAGGCCAGTGAAGAAGAAGAAGCACCTTGTCTTGGCATGAGGCTCAGCACCAGTGACCACAAATTCTCTTTGAGAAAGTTGTGGTCAAAAGTCATGCTTGGTACCACATGTCAACTGTTAAAGGTTAATTGTATAGGAACCCTGGATCTATAAAATTATTTTCAGTTTCATTCTGAAAATGTTGCACAAATTTGTGAGATTGGTTTATTTATTGATATATACGCATTTATATCATATATAACAAACAAGTTCAGGTTTAACCTGGTTTTCACTGCCTCATATTTGCGGAAGGAGGATTTATCTTAAGTAACTTTTCCCCTTCTCTTGTGAGTATTTGTGGGAATGAAGAGTATTTTGAAGAAGTAGCTTTAGACTATTGTCAGAAGGTTGTCCCTATGGCAATGTCACAATGAGCAGCAACTCTTGGCCGATGTCTGTGTGACAGGTGTCTGTGTGACAGGCTGACCATGACACCCCAAACAAAAAAAATCAACCAGAACTGTCTCCCCCGGCAACTTGTCGCTGGGACACACTCGCACACACAAGTTATTTGCCGTAAGACCTTTCCCATGTCTGCACCTGACAGAACTGGGACAGACGCACTGACAAGGTGTCGCTGACTGATTGCCTTGAATAACCGCTGCCCTGAGCCCGCTCACTAGGGGGGCACCGGAGACATGTCATACCGGATCGGTCCGGTTTACCTCTGCTTATTGCCTCGACCATGCATCCATCCGGGACAGCCCTACCTGCCTGGATAGTTTTTAATTTTTTAATATTTTTTTTTTCTCTCTCTCTCACTTAGTCTTTATGTCCCACTCTCTCTTTACTTTATATCATAGCTGTTTATGTTGTGTTTCTCTGCTGCTTTGCCATTTCAATACTACATTGGAGCGGTAGACAATCACAGACATGGTAATGTGAAAGAAAGGATTGAGATATGGGTCGACTGACAGGGATATTTACTGACACAACCATTTCTTGGTGCTGAGTGTCTGGATGGATTCAAGCAGCTGACTTTTTATCAGCAGATAATTTGCCAGCAGAGTATGAGTCAATATGAATTAAAGATTGGTGGTTCTAAAGACCTACAGTACACCTATGTTTTTTGTGTCACTAATTTGAATGACATTATTTACAGTAATTTGATGTGGTTCTAACGACCCCACCGAGAATGCTGTCGGTGGCAGCAGCCCCTGGTAGGGTCTCCAACGGCTCCTCTGCGAGCATCTGGTGCCCGGTGCTGGACCCATGGGGCCCGGTTGGGCACAGCCCGATGAAACATCATGGAGTTGTCGTCCTGTAGGCCCACCACCTGCAGGGACAGTGCTGGGGCAGACTTGTCCTAGGGACGTGGGATGTAACCTCTCTGGCGGGAGAGGAACCGGAGCTAGTATGGGAGGGGGAGCAGTCCCAACTACACATAGTGGGGCTCGCCTTGACGCATTCCTCTAATTCTGGAACCCAAGTCCTGGAAAGGGGCTGGATGAGAGGCACCTGGCAGATATGGGGATATTTACGAATCCCAGGCTAGGTGCTGCTGTATTGGGAGTTTTCCCTGGTGACAGAGGGTTGCATCTTTGCGACTGAGCCGCCGGGGGAAGGCTTTGACTGTGCCTAATTATTATGGCAGTTTGGAATATCCAGCCTCCTTGAAGTTGCTGGGTGGGGTCCTGTAAACGGTACCATCTATTGCATGGATGGATGGTTTTAAAGAAACGTCTGTGAGTGTTTTGAAAAAGCGCTTTATGAATGTGATGTTTTATTATTATTATTATAAGGGTGTACGTCACAAAAGTATCTTAAATTTGTCCATGATTGATCATCCCTCTGCTCAAGAGAGGCCCACTAAACACACAGTGAAAACACAGAGATTAAGAATCCTTTTTCTAAAAGGGAACCCACAGAGAGAGACTATCACTGCTTTTGATATGGAAAACCACTAGACGTTGATCTCATCTAACAAGGTCCACTCTCTGTTTATCTGCTGGTCTCTGGAAGCTTGAGAGATGGGGGTCGCACATGTCTTGAAAGAGACTCCCCAGGATAGAGACAAGGAGCGGGGCAGAAGAGAGTGGGCCAGTGGTGGGGGAGGACAAAGAGAACAACTAGTTTCTGTTGTCGATAAAAACAGGAAGTCAGGGATATTGGGGAAAACAGGCAGTGTCATTTAGGGGTTGCAGTGAAACGGAAATAGACACAAATCTAAATGTTCAAAACATAAACACTGTCTAAATTGCAAGCAAGACACTCATTCTTATCTTCTACTTCAAATGCATTGGAACTGAATTCAGGCCAAGACGTGAATCAATTATGAATGGGCTCACAGGGATTATATTATATATAGATATGAATGTGATACTTGCTCATTTGCTTCATGATCACACTTGTATTCCCAATATTTCAGAAACTACTTCAAGAAGCATCCCCCACTTCTCATAGCTGCAGTAAATCCCAAACCCGGTCATGTTTACGTGCCCCCCCTCAAATGAGTTTTTCTGAATTTCCCATATTACATTCCATTACCACTGTCATAGAAATAACTTGTTTTGTTTTTGTTTCTGCCATTCTTCCACTTCCATTGGTACCCAAAAAGAACAACTAAATTCCAGTGTTCTTTCTCCTGAGCACACAACTACCATTGACAGTGGCATCACGCCCACAGCTTAGGGCCCCATCTTTGTGTGGTCGCTGGCGTTATCGCTGACTCATAGTAACCTTTCCGTGCTCATCATTGTGGGGCCGGAACTAGAGGTCACATTCCTGACAAAATGGATGTATTAGTCACGTGTGTCATGGATGTTAAACATGGTGAACGTGTGTGTGTGTTTGTGCGTGCTTGTGTGCGTGTCCGCTTATGTCATCTGGGAATATAGATCCCCTCTGTCCGTGCATGCGCTCTCTGGCTTACCTCTGTGTGAAGGGATACCAGAGGGATTTGGCAGCAAAGCCTGGCCCATTGTCTCACTCCCGGAATGCACTGGTCCAGTGAGAGGGCGTACGTGTTTGTGTATTTGTGTGTGTTAGCGTGTATGTGTATGTGTGTATGTTGGTATGTGTGGAAGTGTCAGTTGTAACCCTGTTGTTAGTACATTTGCCTACACTGCTGGATGAACAGAATTGGTTGCATCATCAAAACAGTCATTCCCCTGTGGGCCCACCACCTGTCGGGATAGGCGTCGGGATCCGGTGCAATGCCAACCGGGTGGTGGGCACAGGCTCGGACCTGGGCGTGCTGATCCCTGACATTGTAGACTGGTTCTAGGGACCCGGTGGGAGAGGAACCAGAGCTGGTGCGGGAGGTGGAGCCATACCAACTAGATAAAGTTGGGCTCACCTCTACGCAGGGCACTAGGTCTGGAACCAGACAGTCCTGGAGGGGGCTGGACTCTTTTCTTTGCCCAGGGTGAAAGGTGTCGGGTAGGTGTGGGGATTCTCTCAAGTCCCCGGCTGGGCGTAGCTGTATTGGAGTACAAGCGGCTGAAATGAGTTTCTTCTGTAGGATGTCTGGGTTCAGCCTTAGGGATAGGGTTAAGAGCTCGTTCATCCGGAGGGAGCTCGGAGTAGAGCTGCTGCTCCTTTGGGTCAAAATGAGCCAGATGAGGTGGTACGGGCATCTGATATCGAGGATGTCTCCTGGGCGCCTCTCTTTGGAGGTTTTTTGCTCACGCCGTACTGGTAGGAGATCCCAGGGTAGACACAGAACATGCTGGAGAGATTATATATCTCATCTGGCTTGGGAACACCTCAGAATCCCTCAGCAGATAGAAAGCATTGTTGACTACCCTGCTTGACTACCCCGGATAAGCAGTGGAAGATGGATGGATGGAGGTCGCATCATCTCTTGCATTTGCACTAACTATCAAGCCTTTACATTTAGACACTTAAGTAAGAAATACTAAAGAACATGAACGATTGTAAAGGACATTTTGGCATTTTCCAGGTGAATTGAAGCCACTCATTTAGTATGCATGCATAGTTAAACGTGAGAATTTGGGAGGCTGTGAAGCAGAGATTTGGATGGACAATGCCAGAGCTTTAGAAACCATTGGTGTTTTTGTTGCCTAGGTTACGTGGTGTCCATAATGGGTCGACGTCGGAGTCTTCCTCACATTCACTCCTCAGACTGGGGCGTGCGCATGCAGGCCGAGAGACAGGCGGTCAACTTTGTTGTCCAAGGTAGATTTTGTTTCAAAGCCTGTGGATGCTTCATTGTATTCATGCTATGCATGCGTTTATTGATATCACATCAATTCTATTTGTTTTGATTCATTTGCTTTATGTGTTTGTTCACGTTCTTTGTTCTCTCCTCTTGGTCTACAGGCTCTGCGGCTGACATCTGTAAGATGGCCATGATTCGTATCTTTAGCCATGTCACTTCCTCCTCCTCTCTCTCAGCCAGGTACACCTCCCTCTGTCCTCCTGTCACTTAGCTACATACATCTCCCTCAGCTGCATACACCTCGCTCCATCCTCCTCGCCCTCCTCCCACAGCCAAGTACACCTCCCTCTGTCCTCCTCCTCTATTTCCTCTACATTACTTTTTTTCCACAATTTGTGGCCAAGTGAAAGTTGTGGCTGTGTGCGTGCGTATGTGCGTTTATGTGTTCGTGTCTGTGTGTGTTTTCAGGCTGGTTGCTCAGCTCCATGATGAACTCTTGTATGAGGTGGAGGACTCTCAGGTAGAGAACTTTGCAGGTATTTCAGATAATCAAATCCCCCCCCCCACCACTTTGTACATTTTATCCTGTTAAACTCAGTCTCTCTGGAAGTATTTCTGGAAAAGGGTCCTTTATTAAGAAAATGTAACATGAAATGTAGTCTCCCTTAACTTTGACCTTGACTATAGTTGATATTTTCAATTATAGATCATTGGGGTTAGACTTCCATTTTGTATTATCAACAATTTAACACCTGCACTCTGTCTACATCACTCTGTGTGTCTGTGTGTGTGTGTGTGCGTGCCTGCGTGCGTGCGTGCGTGCGTGTGTGTGTTTGTGTGCGTTCCACTCACCAGTTTTATTGAAGACCACCATGGAGTCTCTACAGCACCTAGATTGCCTGAGGGTTCACCTCAAGGTAAGTGAATAGAACTACAGCTCATATTTGCTACGTGTGGGTGTTTGGGTCCGTGAGTGCAATGAGCTGGCAGGGTTATTAATGTTGACTCATTGTAGTCCTCGAGCAAAATGTTCACCAGGTGGGACCATGGTGCACACATGATGCTGATGTCAATCTCTCTCCCACAGACAAAATTCACAGGTCACCTTTCTTATACAGCAATACACAGGCCATCTATGGTAGACTTTGATGCACTGGCGCTGTGATTTCAATTTGACTGCCTCCTGTCCTGTGCTACTTAGGTCCCTCTGAAGGTGGCTGTGTCAAGTGGCAAGTCCTGGGGGTCCATGTCTGAGCTTCACGTTGGCTCAGAATCTGGCTCTGTTTGAAAACCAACACCCCCCCAACACTCTTGCTGATCCTAGTCTCACTTCTCCCTAATCTCTCTAATATCTTTTCATCTCCTTTTACACTCTATCCCAGTTCTGCATGTCTCCGGTATCCTTTTCTTCCTTACCCTCTTAAAGTCACTAGTATCATCTCTGCTTCTCCTTATTCCATCTATCTTTTCCTACTGCTCACCCTGCATCGCCATCGCTATGGAAACCAAGCAGCTGCAGCTCTTCTGAGCTCCTAAATCTTGCCGTCCGTATCCGGGGGCAACGGCAGGAGCCTCAGACTGGTTTGCACCAGTTCCTATTTTTTAACACTTTTTGTAAAAAAAATTCTGTTCCACCTTCCACATCCACAAGTTCAGTTCTAATGTGGAAAGGTATGCTATGAGAGATTTAATAATAATTTTTATAATAACATAATCATTTATTATCATAATAATTGACATTTACTATTTGTTGTTGTTGTACGTTCTATCTTTAAGTTCTACGTAATATATACTGTTGGGGTTTTAAATTGTTTTACCATGTCGGTTGAACTAAATTGTACTGCATCTGGACAATGTAAGTAAGCAATATTTATGGCCAACATCATCTTGTCAGTTTTCCATGCCTCCTTGCGGTTCCTTGATTCATGTCTGAAACAAACTCGGTTTCTAGTCGGCAGGCCAACATTTTGATTTCAATCAATTTATTGTTTATTGATTGATGGTGTGTTTTAGACGTTTTTTAGTAAAACGTGTATTAATAAAAACAAATAATACATTGACAGTTTGTCTAACATAGTGTTTTAGCATTGCAATTATTTCTTTTAATTTGGAATAGGTGTTACGTCTTTTTAGCCTGGCTCTGTTGTGGGGAAACAGATATCATACGGCCCATTTGGACATTGGTGTACTTTTGATGGGTAACATCCTGAGGAAGAATGCGCATTACTTTAGCTGTGAATTTTCATTCATTGATTGTTAAATTTGATACATTAAATTATACATTAATTGTTTAATTAAACAGGTTTATGTAAATGTTGTGAAACTATGTATTACTCTTGAATTACTTAAAATACTTAGACCGACAAAAACGTTTGTATCTTTTCAAACTGTTTTAAAACGGCAGGTAATTGTGTTCACCTCTTTGTTTTAGAGCTGCCATTGTGTCTACGTTACGCTGATTAGGTTTGACCTGCCTTCGCCTAATTTCCCGGTGACTCACTGATTCATAGCAGATTATCTAATTCCACTCAGCAGCATGTGCTTTGGCTCTCTCCACCAGTCTCCACCTCTACTCTCCTTTGGCACCAGCTCACTCACCCTTTGTCTCTGCATGCCTCAACCAGACACATAGAAACACATTTACACTGAGACACTCACTCACACACACACACACACACACACACACACACACACACACACACACACGGAGACACCCTGTACGGGGCCCACTGACCCAGTTTTTCTTCATCAGGCAGAGAGAATAAGACCCCCTTTTGCCCCATCATACAATTCCACAATTGACCATTTTGAGCCTTTCACAAAGATCTGGCAAAGTTAAACAGAAGGTGACACTTTTTCTAGTTTTCAAAGGCCATGCAATTTCCTGTTTCTAATTATCGTTGATTGAGCGTACGTTAAAGGGAAACTTGAAAAAACACAAACGCCCCCTGTGTGTCCCATCAAGAATGTGTAGAGTCCATTTCAATCCATCCTAATTTCCTCCATCAAACTGTTAGGTGCCGGCTCTCGACTTGTCGAGCTCCTGCCCCGGTCAGTCGGAGAGTGGACCTTGACAAATGGCCACTGTTATGGAAATCTGGGCCTGGCTCGGCCCCCTACTTCTCTCTTTGTCCCTTGGTTCAAGACAACACGGCCCCTACAACCCCCCCCCCCACCAGACTAGTGTTGTAAGACTGTTGTGTGTGCAGTTATTTGGACGGCCCCCACCCCCTCCGTCTGGGTCTGAGTGAGCAAAGGGGGAAGGGTGGAAGGCAGGCTGGTTCTCATTGTGGAACCTCTGTGCAGGATACACCAGAATGTCTGCCTTGCAAACATATGGGAATGTATTAGGGTAATGTAGTTATCTTCAATAATTAAAAACCCAAATTATAATTAAGAGTCCTAAAAAATCACTTCACTGATATAGTTTCTGCCTCTGATCTTCTCTAGTTTGATCATCTAATTATTCTGTATACAATTAGTTGGCATGTATGTTTTTTGGACAACATTTGTTTATATTGGTTGTTATCAGCTAATGTTTTTCATTGCTTGTATCTCAGTGATGTACGTTCTCGAAGAACAACCACTCTTACAGGAAAGCAAGGCCAGAAGGTCTTTCAGAATGCAGCAGTTGTCAAGGGCAACAGAATTACCTCTAGATACTATTCCCATGGCGACGGCTTGATGAGTATTGGTGGTTAGTACTGAAACAGACCTGTACTTAGCCTTTTTCGCAAAGCAGATGGTCTCTGGTGATACGGTCTATTTAAAAAAAACAGTTGTTTACTTCAGATTGCACTCACAGAATGGCATTGGTATCCACACGCTTGCTGTTTTTTTGCTGCCAGTGTAGGAATTATATCTCTTTTAAACCTGTTGAACGGTCCACCATATTAATACAACAAACTTTTAAAAGCGTTATGCATTGTCCGTTTTTAATTGATTCAATATGTACATCCAGTTTTTGATCATCATAATGCAGAAAATTGTTGTATCTTTACAGTGTTCTCATGTTGTCAGTTAAAACAAGAGTTTTTTTCTAAATAGGACAGGTTAGTCCTGATCAAAATGTAAATCAAATTTCCAATGGAACATTAGAACGAAACAGAAACAATCTCAAACAAACATCCTCCACTCACCAACAGTAAAGAAAGGTTGTCACGGCAGCTACACAGAATCTGGAGGCTGCAGTATTGAGGCCACCGACCACGCCTTAACAACCAATTACAACAGCTTTAGTAGTCACCTCGGCTCTCTCCTGGCGGACCCCTCTATTAATCCCCACATATCATCATGTAGGCTCTAACTAAGCCTGCTGTGTCCGCTCCCACCCTGTGTGCTCAACAGCTAATTCTTTATATTACTGTTTGATCCCATTGCTCTACACATTCAACCCTGTCACCCCCAACCCCATAAGTCAACACATGGATACATTTGACAGCAAGGGGCCCCTACTGCCTGACCTATTTTGTGTGGCAAATGCCCATAGTTACCACCACCCCTCTCTGCATCCTTGGCACGTTCTCTTTTCTTTTGA
>JAVQJS010045093.1:0-11794 GCA_036024795.1 Galaxias rostratus | reverse complement strand
GATGACGTATTCATTAAGAGATTCAGGATCCATAAAAACACATTTAATTAATTTAATTGGTTTGCGCTATTTCATTTGTGGTTTATTTTTCATCCAAATAGCTCTTAAGCGATACAATTGTGTACATACATGCGTGATAGATATAAGAATAACCATGCTTTCATTTCAAATTGTGTAAATTGATTTAGGGGTATTTCTTTCCCCTACAAAAGAAAAAGGATTTGTTGGAACATGCCTGTTTCTTTCATATGGTCTTCAGTTTGTGATCAAAATGTATTGTCCTGAATATAACTGTGTTTTGGGGAGGGTGGGATGATTAATTTGTTAATTGTCTCTATAGGGGTCCGAGAAGCAGTATGTCAGTCACATGAGACCAATTGGCCCTTCAATTATGTCAGACAGTCTGCAAGAAGGATATTGTGGTAAAGGTTAAGCAGGTCGTTTTATTTTATCAACCAATACAACTAAAAAACAATGAACAATGAGTACAATATTAATTTGCATGTGCTACCAATTGCATCTACTTATATAGTTTCTATGATGTTGACATGCGCATTCACAGTGTATAAAAATCATAAACGAATGGAATTACCTAATCCTAGAACCACATATTTCATTGTTGGGCTGTCATAAGGCTGTTGTGAAATGATGAAAAAATCGCCCCATAACGTATGATGATAATGTAAGTGCTTTTCCAGGGCTCAAAGACAAGCTTTCAATGTCACAGACTGACAACCAGAAAGTCAGCAGTATCGAACAAATGTTCTACTGAATGACCAATGCGATACAATGCCCATTTTAGCCAGCATTGGATTATAATACAGAATTAAAAGACCTACCAAAAGCATATCTAAAGCTATAATATTTGCTGGAAGTACTTCCCTGGTGAGATAATTAAGATGTCACTTCAAATCCCCACAATACATTTATCAAACTTGTAGTTGTGTATATACTTTAGCTCTTTTATAATACTAATCTACATCATCATTGTGTACCAATCACAAATAAACTAACACAGAATAGGTCAGATGTTGCATGGGTCCATTAACAAACCCATTTTCAGATTAAATCAATTACTGAAATCATATTCTGACAGAGTATACAGTGATAAGTTATTTTCTGAAGAGGCTCTATTAGTAATCACATTCTCTAAACAGTGAGTCCACCTTTTTCAGCAGGATCACACTCTGGTTATTGTTTTCAATTATAATTTCTTTATTTACAGTCTGATTGAGCAAGAATTAACAAATCAATACATCTATAAATATTGTCACAGTCAACCCATGAGGGTTTTCAAACCTCTCAGAACTACACAGTAAGATTGTGTGGTGGATTTCACTTTATAAAAATAGAGGATGTAAACACCAGCCAACACACATGAAAAGTTACCCAGTCTATATATTAAATAAATGGTGGTGGCAAATTCATGCAATTTCTATACTTTTTTGCAACAACTGTTGCAACTGTCTATTAGAGTCAAAATAAATACAATGGATGTCAACAGATGATACATTTTGAAAAGCGGATAAAGAGTAACCAGTGCTTATGATTTCATTCAAAGTGTTAAAGAATGGTAAATATTCAGTTGGTAACATCCACACCACTTGCACATACTGAAAGTAAAAGACTACATTGCAAGAAACTATTTTTTCATTTATGGCTTACCGTACGCAAAATGTCCAGGTTGTGCACCTTATAATAAGAGTGTCTTACCTTCTGTGACCCCGATGCGCTGCGCTTGATAGAGGAGCGTTTTAAGGACCCACTGATCCTGCGTCCCAAGCCCCTGCCATCCATGCTCTGAAGCGGGTCTTGGTCAACCTCATTGACACACCTTAATGTCAATTAATTGCACAAGAACACTACAAAACTAACATTATATTAAGAAAACTGCTGTGTTCAGACTAGTTGAAAGAGTTGAAAGCTCTTGAAAATTGTAGTAGATGTTTGTTCAATTTAAGGTTTCAAATGTTTCTTGATATTTTTTGATGGTGGTACCACATAGATGTTCTGTAGTTGATTCCAGCTCAGCAGCAATGCTTGATACACTGACCCCTGTCCTTTTCCTTGCTTTTTATAATCAGGCTTAATGGACATGGCCTCAACTGGAGGCAGTTCACTTTAATGGATGGAGATTTAACAAATTATGATTGAAGGTAAATCTACTTTAGGACAACTCTGCACTCGAAAAGACTTATAGCATTCAGAATGAAAGGATGTGATGAGAACATTGTTGGAATTGCAAGTACCATTAACCTATGAAATAACTATCAAATTAAGAATTGCTTTCAAGTTAAGGATTATGTTTGGATTACTTATTGCATTACACTCCAAATATGTACAGTATGTATAATAAATATATTTTTTAATGAATCAATGATATGGCTATGATACGAATTCGTTCTTACAATAATGAACAAGACATAAAACATTTATAATGTTGGTTCAATGTCTAGTTCAGTCATTTTCCTTCTGATTGCATCGTTTGCATCACATTACATCAGTACACAAGAGCATGGTCTAGACGGTTAGCACTAAGCACCCAAACCCAAAATCCAAATTATCACCAGGAAAATATCTGTTACTTAAAATATGCACCGTTGTACCTGTTGTTTGTGAATGTTTGTTATAGTGCAGTTGTTTGATACTATACACATTTTTAATACATGTTATTTCTCATAAGGATATTTTAATTCCACCACGTTCTGTTACAGTTATATACATATAGGTTCAGATTCCCGAATATATTTTAATCCTAGTCCTAGACTGAATCTCACTGTCAATTTAGATTTTTTGTTGAAAAGGTTTTTAAGTTTAGGATTTGGCTTAAGCAATGTCCAGGAAACTAGACCATAGATATACTAGTGAGTATGGAAGACTTCGTGCGTGCTGCAAGTATTTTTTTTTACAGGAATTTGTAGCAAATAATGATGGTTGCAGCCCCCTCTACTGGTATAGAAAAGTTACCCATTACGGAAAAGGCGTCACGACCATCAAAAATATTTGCGAACCATTTGCCACTGGGGGACATTCTGGGTAACTTACTCAAACTTTGTTTCACCTTTAACAACCAGAGTCTATTGAGTAATTCAATTGGATAAATTGACAACAAGGTGTCATGGCAAAACATGTTTTTGTATGTGATACAAACAATGTTTTGTTTGGTTAGGTCAATTGACATTTTTGTATGTGAATGAAAACTTCAGGTGCGTATATAGTTATGTGCATACTGTGCTCTCACACATTTTTTGTTTGTTGCACATGTGTGACAATTTGCTTTTGAAAATGAAAAGGCTTAACTTTGTCTGTTTAAACACTGATACCTAGGTCAGATACCTTTCACTTTATATTTTGAACTTTACTTGCACACAATAAGTGACGTATATCTAATTGGTTTCGGATTTTAGCTGTAAAGTGGTGAGCTAATGATGGATAGTGAATTGTTAAATATCTTAGTGAAAAATATAAATAGACAACAGTATGACACAGATTTTTTTGTTCCAAAGCTTTATAGAAAGGAGAGAATGGACAGATAAAGAGCATATCTTCATTCCTTGGTAATAAGGTCAAATGTACGGACAAAGCTCTCTGTAAAGAAGCTTTAAGAAATGTTTAATAGATGTTGCTTGTTTGATGTATAATGCTGTACTAATGTAAGTCAGACCATCATTCTCAAGTGTGTGCCCTACGGCTAAAAGGAAGCTGATCAGCAGTGATCTTAACTCTGTATTCCAAAATGTTATCTCAAACCCGCCATTGTAATAAATTGTAGTGAGAGTTACTCATAATCAAATGAACTAAATATATTTTTACATAGCTTTGAAATTCCAGGAACTCCCCTTAAAATTATATATTTTGTAGCCCATGGTAAATAACACATTATTTGTGTAATAGTACTGAGAGCTGACTGAACATCCACAAGCGCAGTTAATTAATTACCACCCTTTGGGCCTACTATGTTGAAGTGAGAAGGTTTATCGGTATCCTATATAAAATTTTACTTGAGCTCAAGAAAACATAAGAAGAATAAAAATTCTGATTCCATACAGGTAATTTCCAGGTTATAAGGATGCAAACGATACAGGTGTTGTGGAAAATGAGGCAATAAGCTTGTAGAACAATGTGGATATATGGACATAAGAAAAAAGTAATTATTTTAAAAAAGGAAACTAACGTAAACTACTAATATGAAGTTTACTTAATATAGTATCAGTCCTTGATGTACAGAAAACACAAAAAGATATTTTGTAAACATCACCGATTTTCTTTTTCTAAGATAGCTTCTATGTAGTAGATGGTAATTTAATGGATAATTTAGGGAACATAAGGCTGGACAATGCTCTCCATACAGGGCATTTGTTACTCACTAGCGGACATTATTTTGCATGTGTTAACCAATACCCTTGAGAATTAGTTCTCTCACGTGTTTTGCCCTGCAATACTAAGATTGATTGATATTGGAACCCCTTACAGCGAATAATAATAGAAGGGTATACAACTCTTTAAACTAAAGAGAATGCTTTTTTTTAATTGTCACTGTTGATTAACATTTTTAACTAACAGAAAAAACTATTTGCGTAATCAGCCTTTGGAAATTGTACTATATTTCACTATTCTCAAACCAATCAGACCCCTCCTGGAAGATTATATGTCCATCTATAGTCCAGTTCTTAACGGGCCTTCTACATCAGTAAGCGTTTCAGTTTTCTCGTAAGAAAAGAACAGAGAAAAAGTGGTACCACCACATCAAAACAAGCTAATATTCAGCTGCTTTTTGCTACAGATATGCTTTATCATTCAGGCAAAGTCACATTTTAAATCCAAATAAAAATAATACATTAAAACATACATTTTGATAGGGGTCCTTTTCATTTAGTGTGCATTGACATTGATGTCTTGTATTGCCTTATATTTGACTATAAAATGTATCAGGCTTTGCTCTACTATGGGAAAACAAACATGTGGTCTGACAGTCCTGACATAACTACAAATGACTGTAGTTTTCTGACTGTTGTGAATAATTGGAAGCAGGATGTTCTCTTTCACGATTAGTCGTAAACAATAATGATAGAGTGGTAACAGGATACATCCTATAGTTTCACTTGTGGGAATACAAGCAGAAGGTGCTTTTGCATTGCCATTATACTATTGCCAATACCAATTTAAGGCAAAATAAGGCATTTCTTAAGTATAGAAAATCAAAGTCTAGCACAACTATGGTCTGGTGCAGATAACTGCTTCTCATCTGTAAATATGGGTGTGTTTGAGGTTTTCTATAATTTATGTAAAGCCTAAATAACACCTCTTTTTTGGAAGAGGCCTTTGAGACCAGTCTAACTTGAAAAGCTTGCAGTCTATACTAGTAGTTTAGGTAAAGTAAAATACATCACAAATAAAGACAAATGTTTCTTAGGCATATTTTGCAGTTGCTTCATGGTGCAAAATTTGTTTTGATATCTATAAGGCTGGTGTGACATCATACTTTTTGTGCTAGTCAGTTGCAGAGGGTGCACCTCATTAGTGTGTTAAGTGACTAGATACATGCCTAGAGAGTAGCTATAAAGGGAGTGGGCCTCAGCACTATAATGGGCTTGCACTGTGATATGGTTGACACTGTTTTAGTGAATAAAGACTGACAAAGCTATATCTAATTTCTGACCTAAACGGGTCCATTTCACACCAACTATAATCACTGATACTATTGGTTCTAAAAAAACCACACTTAAAACAGTAGAAAGAGCAAAGGTATTATTGTATTTGTTTTGCCATTGTTAAGAGACAAGAAAAACCTTGCGTGACTGAACAAAATGAGTCATGGTAACAAAGCTGTGAGAGCTGGGTCTTAGTTGTAAATCTCATCCCAAAATGACTCACATAATGACACACTCACACAGCATCTATGGAATGGTTTTATAGGCAACATATCTCCCCTTAAGTCACAGCAAGACGTGCTCATAGCCAACGCCTTTTTAACCCTAAGACATTTTAGGATGTTTGAAGCTAAGTCAATCAATTTACATTGGCTATATTGCTTATCATTTGCAGGGTTGCAGGGTGGCTGGAGAAAATCCCAGTTGACATAGGGGGAGATGCAGGGTATTCTGTAAAGGTCACAAGTCTATCACAGGGCTGACATATAGGGGACAAACAACAAAACACACTCACACCTATGGACATCATAGAGTCATCAATAACCTGCATGTCACCAATAACCTGCCCGACTGTGGGCGGAAGCCCGAGCACCTGGAGAGAACCAATGCAGACACAGGGAGAACATGCAAACTCCACACCGAAAGGCCCCAGCCTCAGGCTGATTCAAATCCGGAACTTTCTTGCTGTGAGCCAATGCACCATGACTTCCCTCCTAAGTAATGGCACACAGGGATAATCTCTTGTCAGTAGGCCTTCATACTCTAGAGTCTAGACCTTTAAGTAATGTAAAATGGAGTTTTACAAAATGTGATCCAATCAGACAGGCTTTTTTGATAACAACAATGATGGCAATGCTTACTGCAATGCTCTTTTTAAAATATGTAAATTTAAGGAAGTTAGAGCAATGAAAAGGAATGAAAATGAAAAGGTTAGGCCTGCTGCTTATTTCACTGAGATTGCAAATTAAATATAGTGCTACATCCATTTTTTCTCATCCTGTTCCACTTCTTTCACTTCTTCTTGTCATCCATGTCAAAAGATTTAACTTATTGGCACAATCTTGGTTGGTTTCCCTTGATCAAACAAATACAATCGAAACCACAGCTCAGAGAAAACAACAGGTGCATTGCTTTTTTTAAAAGCAAAGTAGAGCTTTTCTTACTGTATTTAAATGTTTATTTTTAACTTGATTTTTAGCAAGAAAAAAAGCTTCACTACGTTTTACTTCAACATTGAGGTATGCTAGACGTCAAACCACTGAAAATACCGATTTCAAAGCCGCATATATCACTAGACTAAGTGGCCATAAAAAGTTATCAGTTTTGCTGTTAGGGCACTTTTTAATATTTTTATAAGACATTAAGTATGGCAATTGTATTATTTCCAGACAGCATAATCTTATACCTGCTAATTTTATAAGCTTAGGTCTGACCAGTAACTCAACCAGCTTTTGACCATTGCTCACGCAATTTGGTAATAGTCTGACCAAGTTTTGTTTTCCAAATCAAATGAGCTGGACAAATACATCTTCAAATCTACATATTCTTAATAAGTCAATAATGTATGCAACTCTCCCTACTTTGATTTAAATCAAATACATTTATTGTCATCCAGGAACTTACTTCAAGGTCAAAAAACATTTAGACAACTGGCTTAGAACAACACCTGGCCCATCACCTTCGTAAAAAATATAACTACAGACAGAATCATGTTAATAGGAGGACTATATAGCACAGGCAACTAATTTTCTACCAAAGTTGCTAGCCTGCTAATGCCAAAATCTACAAGCATTTGGTGAGTGTTACTTTCCAAAATTGTTGATGACTCTCATTGATGACATTTTTCCTTAACAGCACAGTCATCTCACTGGGGGGTAGCATCCTACCAACTCTATTCCCATTCAAAGGGCAGTAAAACCAACAAACTAAGAATACTGCATATTATTTAAGGGGATACGGTCTGGGGGATATCCTTTCACTACATTGTGTACGGCTGTACTTGTCATGTACAGTCCCTGTGATTATTTACGCGGCTAGGAGTCTTTCCTAAGGCACTGCCAACCATGGCATCTATTGTTGGCATCTCACTGAATTCTTTAGCTGGAGTCCTCACATTTTTGTTTACTGCAATTGGCACCAATTTAAACCTCTGCACGAATATCACAGACCTTGTGAGTTGAGGTCAAATGCATGGTTTCCTTTGTTACAACTTAACCCACTACTGGTGTAGGTTGTAACACATGCTGTCTTAAGTTGTAACTGGAGGTTGTAAAAAACTAGCTAAAACAGGGACCACACCATGCCGTATGTTTCAAAAAAAAATATATATATATAAAAAAAAAGAACAATCTAGAATGATTTCGCAACCTCTTTGACCATGCCTTAAATACACTTGCTATTTGGATATGTTCATGTGTGTGTGTGTGCATGTGTGGAAAGCAGCACACTGGAATCAACTTTCTTAACTGTATGTGTGTTTAATGAACACTCTACGAAAATATACCTCTGTAAAGAACATCTAGGTCAAATTTAAAAAGCAAGGTAAAGGTGTGTGTTTGTGAGCGTCCTTCTCTGTGTGTTTATGTGTGTATATTCGAGTACAAGAAACTGAAAAAAATTACTTTAAGAGAGTGTGTTACCAGATCGGAAAGAGATGTCCATACTTAGTTGCTAATTGTGCTAGCCGTATGCAGTGACTTCGATCATCCTGCACGTCTTTGGGGTGGTTAGGGGGAAAAAATCACTAAGCAAACGGTAGGGGTGGCCAAAATCACCTAAATTAAACTGACTCAAGATTGCAGCTCTAATGTAGTGGTTTGAATTTCGCAGGGTTTAAAATGCATCACACGTTGCTTGAAAAACAACAGTTAAATGTAATTTAAATCATATGATTTTATCCATACGTACTATGCTTTCTAATCTCAAAACATTTTCAGTAAGAGTCTACGCCTGTTTCCAGTCTGGACAACAACCATGTGGAATCAGGGAGGAAGTAGTTAAACACAATAATTAACATATGACTCATATCTTATCCTTTATTGGTGCAATTTGTGGTTTTACAACTCTCCTCATGTTACAACCATACACATATCCCCCATATTCTGTCCATAAAACTAAAAAGGGGAAGGTTACATGCACGGTTCCAATGCTTTCAATAGTGAGCAGGTAATCAAAAGACATCTGCAAATGTCGTGGGTTTGTTCATTGTACCAACACGCCCTTAGCGTTGAAAGCACATCGATATCCAATGAATAGGCAGATGCAATAATGACATTTCATTATACGTATGGGCCGACACGCCCCCAGTATGGTAACATCCCTGCTCGGCATTTAGACCTGTCACAGTGAATGGAGCTCCGATGGTAGTGACAAACCAGAGCGTGGAAAGTTCTACAACATTTTATACCTGTGTGTGGGCTATTGTCACACGACTGGATGATTTTACAGTTTTACCTTCAGAATTTCCACTATATTTATTGCTGACTGCGGAATACCGGTATAAAGCAATAGAATGGGATACGTCGAAATAAACCAAATGTTCACCAAAATGAAATAAAAGCGTGGCGGATATTTCCAATCCAATTCATTTTTTATGTAAGGTTTGACAAACGCATTTTTATTCCGCATATTACGGTATGGATCATTTTGCAGCTGAGTGCCTTGTGTCAATGTCCAGCCGGGCAATCGTTCATGCCGAAGAAGGCAAACCTCCACGGTCTCAGGGGAACTGGGAGGGTAAGGACACAATGGTCAAAGACAACTCTTCACTATTTGTGGTGGCTCGAATTTTAGCGGATTTTAACCAACAAGCACCGTTTGATAACACACTCCCGATTAAGTTTAAACAAGACTGCGTCTCGCCAGCAGGCTCAGAAGATGGAATTACTACCACACCTATAACGAACAGCAGCAAGAACCACGCACAAACAGAAAGACGTGTGAAAAATCAAATTCTGACTGAATCACTTCATAAAAAGCACAAGTGTCATTTTTCAGGTTGTGAGAAAGTTTATGGGAAATCGTCCCATCTCAAAGCGCACTTGAGGACGCACACAGGTTAGTTATATTTTCTTAAAACAGAGAAAAAACTACACGTGCATTAATGCAACTCAATGTCTTTCAATACAAACTCCAATGTGAACGTGTGTGGTTTTGGTTACTTTAAGCGACCAGGCCAAATATATATCAGTAAACCATCCGGGTCAAATTATCTCAAAGCTAATGTGATGTGTGTACCCATTGCCTCAGTCAAGTCCATTTGCATTAAGTTTAGTCCACCTGGTAAAGTGCTTTAGATGGGGTAATCCCTCATATGGATGAACTATTTACATTTCCAAGGTACTTATTCTTAAAACCCCAAAGACATACTGAGAAGATATTATTGAAAAATAGACAATAAATACGTCTGCTCCCTAGAATATATGGCAAATGAGGAAGGCACAGAGGGGGGAGTTAAGCTTTGCCGTTTCCCTGACTCTGAAGCTCTTTGTTATAGTGTACCACACCCCCCGTTGGACATACCACCAGCTGATCTGGCCAGCAACGAGCGAGTGAGAGAGAGAAAGAGAAAGCGAGAGAGAGAGAGAGAGAGAGAGAGAGAGAAAGAGAGAGAGAGGCTAACTGACTCATTTCTATGCACTAACTGACTCTGTGCACTAGTCACATAATACCTTTAAGAAATGCGTCATGTTCAGATGCATCTGTAATCAATTGAAATCAGTTTAATTAAGGTTGACTATCTATGTTTACATTTAATGACATCTGAAAATCAATGTTTTCTATTCAGTTTGAAATTAGATGACATCTTACATTCTGTCTTATGTGTGCTGTGTGTGCATGTACTGGGGCTTAAACCAGGACATGAGCATATGTGGTTATTCTTTGTTGTGCTCTGTTGCTTTTTTTTGTAAGCACAGATGGTAGCACCAGACAGTATACAATCCACATCTGCATCTTTGTGAACTATTTCATGCTTTTGTTGAATGTTTACTTTACTATGGAAATGGCTATTGTTTTGTATGATGACTGCCTTTGTGTGTCCTTTGAAAACCCAGAGGGTAAAGTATTCAAAAAGATAGTAAATAGGTTACACATTTTATGTGGTACCTAATTTACAATACTTTGGTCTCTTAATTTGTACACTGCAATTAAAACTTTATATTTTGGCATAACATTCCGACAGCTATGCATGTAATATAAAGTCACATAAATACTTGCCAAATATACGATATTACAAGTTTCAAATTGGTAACCCCAATTTCTGTTGAAATCAAGGAATGTTGCTCATCGGAGTTCTGTTCTAGCTCCCCACACTGGTCTGTTCTGGAGTTGCTATATTTTGCACTTACCCATGTATTACCCACCATCGTCCATTTTTCTCCTTCAACATCCGCGCTCTACTATTTATATCAGATTGGCAAAATTGCATGTTCAGTCTAAAATAATATTAGTTTGGATAATTTTCAACAATAGTTTATTCTCACCATTGCTTTCGAAAGTGCGCCCTCATCCTCTTAGCTGCCTGCTTATTCTCCTTTTCCCTTTCCTTCTCCTGTCACTGTGGTTCCATATTGTTGCTCGTGTTGAAGGTGACTCTTTGTATACTCATACTACCTTGTAAAATCCATAATCTGCGATGAGTCTTTACTGTAGTATTGCAACAGCAATGACAAATTCCTGCAGACACACACTGTCGAATAGAAAACATTGTCGGGAGCACTGGTACATGGGGCCATAGAAACAGTATTTGATTAAGGATGGTAGAGTATTACTTCCATAGATATGGTTCATGATCCACTGTAAGTGGTCTCAATGGATCTCTTTACTCTGGAACTTTGATGGTTTAAGAATGTAATTTTTCTCACAAGTTTCCATAAGGCTATGCAATAAACTTCCACAAGGTTGTAAGATTTGTGCCGCTGTCATTGGAAAGAACTCGAACAAGTGCATATTAAATTTAGTTACATATATTCGGTGGCGCAGTGGTAAGTGCTGTTGCCTCACAATAAAAAGGTCCTGGGTTCTATTCCCACCTGAGGGCCTTTCTGTGTGGAGTTTGCATGTTCTCCCCGTGTTAGCGTGGGTTTCCTCCGGGTACTCCGGTTTCCTCCCACATTCCAAAAACATGCAGGTAAATTGGTGAC
>JAVQJS010045087.1:0-18900 GCA_036024795.1 Galaxias rostratus | reverse complement strand
TGTGTGTGCGCCTCTCTCTTTGTGTGTGTGTGTGTGTGTGTGTGTGTGTGTGTGTGTGTGTGTGTGTGTGTGTGTGTGTGTGTGTGTGAGTGTGTGTGTGTGTGTGTGTGTGTGTGTGTCTGTGGGCGCGTGTGTGGGCGCGTGTGTGGGCGCGTGTGTGGGCGCGTGCCTGCGTGTGCAGGAGCATAATGGTCCGACGCACAGGCCAGTCCCAGTCTGTATCTGGCTGGGGCTGGGTGACATGCTGGAAGGGGAAACCAGCGTCGGTACTTAGTGGATTTAAGAGAGCAGCTTCTACATTTTGACCTCCCAGAGTCGCCTTTCCCTTGAGCTCAGCAATTTGTAATGTCTGCCTGCGCTCTATTGGGAGGGACTCTGTGAGGATTCCAGTGCGGAGTTCTCAGGGCAAACGGCACCAGCCATTCATGGCTGTTCGTACACCACGTGCCAGAGCACTTTGATGTTGTTTTGGTCAGTCTCAGGGGTCAGATGGCATGGAAGATGATGGATTCTGAAAAACCATGTTTGTCTTAACACCCAGGATCCATCTGGTGAACTGGAAAGCATTAACGGCTCCTCATCTTTGGAATACCTTAATCTTCCCTGGCATCTTTGGCCAGACAAGACTCTTCTTTTTCTGCTGAGTTTTCCAGTTATTTTCTGTTGAAACTGCACATAAGTGGGTGTTGGAAATGTTCCACTTGTCTCTTTTTTTTCCGGCAGTGCAAAGTGTTGATGAAAACACGCGGGCCTTAGCCCTTCGTGATGGATGGGGATGAATCCAGTCGAGTCAAACAGTTTGAAGGAGGGAAATACTAGTAGGGCCAGCTGCATTGTTAGACCTGAGTCCTACGGCCTGCGGCTGACTTGCCTCACGCGAGGCCCAGTGCAGGGCTCCACATCCTATTGGTCCAGCAGGCTCACATGAGATATAGCAGCATGTCCCCCAAGCAGAGGCGTGGACATTGGTTTCACCGATGGGCTTTTTGACTGACCAGTTGGCTTAGTTTGAAAAATAAAGTACAGCTTCTGCAAGGATTTCAAAGTCATATAAAAGGATAGCAATATGTACTGTAAATACGTAAGCTCCAATGAAATGGTTGACTGCGACATCCTCGTCAATGTTTTTGAGCGACACAAGTGACAAGAGGATGGGCCTTGCATAGACATATTCCTACACAGTTATGGAAGTATGTCGCGTGTTTATTTGGAACGTCTGACCTTTCAACTTTCCCCCGCCAGTTTACTCTGCTTCACTGCACTAAGTTACCACAGTACTGTGTATGCATCAACTGTCAGCCACTGCTTTTAGAGGCTTCCCAGACTAAAACACATAGCCCATAAAATAGGTAAAAGTAACCAAAAAGCAAATCTTGTTTAATAGGTTTTCAAATTAATAAGCTTGATCATCCATTTTCAGGGGAATTGTCCCCAATAAATTGTTGTAATAAGTGCAGTTGAACAGGAGTATGTGATGGCACACTAAATGTAATTGCGAGTGTGTTCAAGTCAGTTAACAACGGTAAGACGCTTTCTACAAACAATGGTCGGATTCCGAGTTTATTTATACGCTCCCTTTTGTTTTCACCAGAGGAGATCAAAGAAACAAGGAGCGCCGGCGTATTTGCACGACTCTTCCCGTCATCACCTACTTGAACCTTTAAGTTTGCTAAGCCAACATAACACTGTCACCGTATATAAATCCCCTAAATGGGGGATGAAAAAAAAGTCCACTGGAGCCTTTTTTTCTGGATAGTTCTTCAAAAGCTGTGTTCTGTGTTTACAGGTTGGGAAAGGGCTGGGCCCGGGGATGTGGAGCCTGCACTCTTTTACGGCATTGCCTTGTCTGTCACTTGACAGTCGACTGCCTCGGCTATCCCCCGCTTAGCAAACACTCTCCCGTTCTATTTTCCATTTGAAAAAGCTGAGGGGTCACCAGTGCGGCTGACTGTGCTAGCCAAAGCCAGATGGGGTTTTCCTATAAACAAGTGTACAGGCGGTATTTATACAGACTGTGGCACCTGACGCCATAACACTCATGACACTCTGTTTAGTGGCCAATGTTGCCATAAGTCACTTTGGAGAATTAAGTAAATATTTTCAATATGGCCATGCCATTGTTTATTATAGAGTGGCAAAAGTTCTAAATCTTGCCAAATCCTCTGTTAAAAAATCATTTAATAACAGCTTGTCTAAAGCGAGCGCGGTGTGCATAGAACCTGTACCTTTTCCTTATTCACAAGTCTATTTACTTTCAAACAAATCCTCAAACACCACCTTTTTCAACTGGCTCCCATCAGCGTTTGTAAGGTCTCCTGTTGGAATGGCCCATGGAACGAACCATGGACTATGTACAAGCTTGGCTGCCTGCTTGAATTTCACAACCTCTCCGTGAATGACAACTCCGGCTTGGCCAGAGTCACCAACGTCAAGTTCAAATACCTCACGTCACCACCCGACCACAAGGGCCCGCATTCTGCACTCGGCCCTCATCATGCATGATGCCTTAAAGCTCAATCCATCGTTTCAAACTTGATTAGCTCCGTGGTATGCACAGCATGAAACGTGGACACAAGGTAAAGCATTACACGCTGAAATCACTTGAGATCACGGATCTTCTCCACTGAGTCAGGTAGCAGTGTCAGACATAGTTTGGCTTACGTTTCTCAAGTGCTTTTATCCCAGCATATTCTGGTATTAGTGTTGGTAAATATACTTCGAACTGCAATGAAAGCAACCGATTTCGGGATAATGACTTAAAAAGGTGAGACCCTTAATATAGTGAAAGTACTGATAAAATATGAAAGAAAAGAATATAAAATGTTGGTGTGGCACATAAGTAGATGAGGAGTTGAATGAGATGGGAATTGCCTAATGAGCGCAGCAAGAAAATCCTCGTGTTGATTGCACTGTGCAGTCCCAATCATCAGTGGAAGTCCTGGACTAACCCCAGTATAAATATGGCAGGCCATGAAAACCACCCGTAAATTTGGCCAGGCCTCAACTCAGCTGGTGGTCGCTTTGCAGAAACACACAGAGAGTGTGAGAGAAGGAGGAAAGAGACAAAAGGAAAGAAAACAGTCCCGATAAGACCACTTAGAGGAATCATTCGTCAGTGTTAAAAGTCTCCTTTTGATAGTGTGGATTTTAGAAATATTAATTGTGTAAACACTCCGATTGAAGCGTGCTCCCGACAGGAGACCTTAAAATTAACATTAAATAAGGAGGATATTACTCATTGTTCAATTGAAATGATGCGGTTTAAATCATTGTACCCAATTTGTATCAATATGGTTTGATATTATAAGAATTATATTATTTTTTGATATTCTATGACTACAATGCTCTGAATTGAGTAATAACGATAATCTCAATCTAATCAATCATTTTATTTCAGCACCTTTGAGTCCAATTGAAGTAATAAGATGACACTAGAAACCCTATGATTAACAAAAACCTGATTGTTCAGACGACTATGGAGCTGAAAATATATATAGAATAAAATGTCTTCTTGTGACTTTCTCCCAGGCCATTCCCTCTTCAATCTGCTTGAAATTAACGCAGAGAAAGAAAACACTCACAGGTACTACCTCCAGCTGAAGGTATTACTATGAGGGAAGCTGATAAGTCCGCCATTCCTATCTGCTCATCTTGATCGAGCTCCAAGTGCCATGGGTCCCGGCTCATGTTGTGTTGACTCAGGGGCACGGCCCACTGCTCACTCTAAACAGTCCCGATACCATCTCCCAATGGCCTGCTTCTTCAGACGAAGGGCCCCGTTTTTCACCGCTGCGCCCCTGCATGTGTTGACCACTTGGACCCGCACAGGGGACCGGATCACTCTACAGTTCCCCACTCAACCCGCTAACTGGAAATACACCCTCTGTGGCATACTGGTTATTTAGCTTTACTGGCTGAACACAGTTACGAGTTCCAGCAAACATGCAATGAAAGGTCATCACGATATACAAAACTCTAAATGTACTTTATCGTGTGTGTGCTCGCTGATCTGGTCAGCATCAGGGCACTTCATTTTCCCAGACTCTATCTCCTATCACCTATCCAATGGGATCTGAGTCCCGCGCTGGTTTGTCACTGCGCTCCATTGCCAGGGTGGGCTCCCAGTCTGGGTGGGCTTTCAACCCCCGGCCCATCAGTTAAGGCTTCATTAAAGAGGTTCCTCCTGATGCTCTGAAGAGGAGGAATGTTTCCCCGCTTTCCTTTTAACGGAGGATAATTTACTGTAAGTGTTGTCTTGTTCCTGAGGGGAATGAATTGCTTTGTTATTGTTTCCCCTGGGCTGATGTTTATGTACAGTACACAGGTCCTTTTTCTGTTCCTTCACGTAGTCTGAGGGTCAATGTATCGGGACTCGATGCTGTCGCTGTGGTCTCCCCCAGTGGCATGCTCGGTGTAATCCCTAGGAAACCACAATGTTATCCTTCTCCAATGGACTGTTGTACATTTGATATATGTGTAACCACGAGGCATCGGGAGAAAGCGTTTTGTAAAAACACATGGTCTACTGTCCATTACGGTTTCCTCGAATCAAAGAGCAGCATTGTTAACAGCCATGGAAAAGGCCTCACCGGGACCATTAGTTTGACTTGTAAAACGTCTTGGCAGATTTGCTGGATCAACATTGCACTTGTCTCATTCTCTCTCCATACATTTCCATTATCATTTTTGACGTCCTGAAAAAAAAAGTCTTTCTCTAGACAGATCGTTTTTGTACTCTTAAACATATTTGCAGAGGATTTTATGATGCCACCTTGGCCTCCTGACCGCGCTGTAACTGACCCAGTGAGCTTTCGATAACTCTGCTATTTTTATTAGGGGGGGACACGCATGTGATGGAATGACTGTCCTCTAAGCATCTGAGTGGTTCTCCAAACAGAGCTTATTAAAGAAAACAGAGCTGTATGTTTGTGGTGCCCTATAGCGTGGCCCTCGGCGGATGATGTACGGGCCCGCAGCACAAAAGACTTGGCTTGTCTCGCGACCAAGTGAGAGCCTCATTTTTCACGTGGACACCTTGTGGGGGCTCTCAAAGCTACTGAATTCGCAGAGTGCGCTGTGTTTAATATTTGCTCAGGAGCATGAGCTGGTCTGCTCTTTGTAAATTCTGTAAATTAATAAGTTGGCCTCCGAGGAGGATAGCAGCGATTGAGGGAGGATGCGTCTGTGGGTCTGAAAGTGAGCTTAGAGCTCTCTAAACAAACAGACACACGCCTGGTCGCTGTGCTTTGCTCTCTGCCTGAGATGGAGCTATTAGAAGAAACAATAAAAAAAAAACTCAAACAAAAAATCTGGAGCGCTTGATGAGTCGGGCAAACACTAACATGGCAACGATTCAGCGCACAGAACAACAGGGCTTTTCAAATTGCTATCATTTAAATTTGTGACTGTTGTCCCTCTCGGACCATGTAAATTCAAACTGGAGTTGTCGGTTGGCTCCCCCACTATAATATGAAGTTGCCTGGAGCTGTTGCTCAAACTGTTGGACTGTAGTTACCCGGCTGCTCTCTGTGGCAGCACCATATCCAGTGAGGTCCTGACGCGACATATCCTCTCCGTTCTTTTCATAGAGAAGTTGAGGTGATCCCAGAAGAGATGTGGTCAAGATGGGAGTGAGGTGGGGAGCGGGGGGGCTATGAATGCAGTGAAGCCCATTGACTTCCCTGGTCACAGTTCAGTGAACGGGCAGTGCTCTGGCCACCTAAGGGGTGAAGATGACCATGAGGACCCTGGAGACACAAAGGCCCCGACCAGCAATTTACCCAGTTGGAAGCTGCCAACATCCCACTGTAGTGAAGGTGAGTTTAATTTTACGTTATCCCTCTTGATATATTGTTATCGCATGCAAGCGGGTTGTAAAAGCAGTGTTTATCTAGACTTTATTCTGCAGTTGATGTGCCAACACCATTAACATTGAACAAGGAGTTATTATTCCAGTCGTTTGTTTGCTGCTCCTTGACATGAAAAAGAAAGTTACAGACGTAGCCTCAGTAGATCATTTGAAAAAGTAATCTGGGATGGAATCAAATTAGCAACAAAACATAACACAGACATTATGTTTTTTTGTGTGTGTGTGTGTAAATAAGAACAACCCATGCAACGATCCAGGTTTTTAAGATAAAATCACTCATACGATCTTGGCCAACATACATACCAGGTATATAGGTATACGCAAGGCAGTGCTCGGCCAAGTAACTCCCATAGCCAGAGAAAACAAGATTGTTTGAACGTTTTATTAAAGCCATCTGAGGATTAATCCATGATGAAATATCATTCCGGTACGTTCATCTGCTTTTTAACTTCACATTCCTAATCAAACCAGCTTAAATGCCACTCGCATCGCAGGGCTAAACACTGAAGTATTTGCGGAATCCTGTGATTCGAATCTGTATTTTTAGAATGACGTATCCCCTTGGACTCCTTGCGAACGGTGAGAGAAATACAGCGTTTCCCACTTCACTACTAGAGCCCGCAAAGTTTTCCATGATGTCATGAGTGGCGCGAGGGTGAGAGTAATTGAAGAGGCGGATGAACATAAACTGGAGTCTCCTCAACGTTGGCCATTCATTCTGCCCCTGTTATTCTCCTCAAATTAGAGTGCATGCAGGCAAAACGAAACAAAACCGAACGGGGAAATGCCAAAGTCTCCCACCTAAGACACGAATGAAAGATAAGGCCGATATAGGCAACGTCACCCTTTTTCAATTTGGGCTCTGTGACATAAAAAAAAAAGAAAAAAAAGAAGAGTTTGTTTATCAGCGGCTTTGGTGAGAGGCATTTGACACACGTGAGATCAGACTCCAGGTTTACAGTGGGACTCCGCTTGTAGGAGCTGTTTATAGCTCGTCCCGGTCATACTGTTGTCCACTGCCGTACTTGCACCTATTCCATGGCACCAAGGCATGGAAACACAGCACGCACTGCACGCTGTCAGATGTAGCTGTTTGTTTATCGGATTTGTATGTGGGCGTGTGGAAGTCAGAAAGTGAGGTTGTCTATATGTGTCCTGTGTATGTTTGCTTGCACTATGTCATCCCTTTCGGGGGGGGGTGGGGGGGTGGGGTGGGGGGGGGTGTGTGTGTGAGAGAGAGAGAGAGAGAGAGAGTAACATAAGTCCAGCAGGGTTTCTGGCTCAAGACCATAGTGTTCAGTGTCTCATGTCTTGTCAGGAGAAGTTATGTGCTCTCTCTCCCCTGAGCTGGCGCTGTGAATGAAAGGTCCACATGGGCCGCTTTCGCTCCTAAACACATCAGCTTACACAGGGCCCTCGAGACCATCATCTGTGGACAGATGGAGGAGGGCTTCAAAAGTCTCCCAGTAAAATGCTTTGGTGAAATTACGACCTATTAACTCAAATCTGTTTATCGGCTGCCAGAGAGCCTGTCTCTTTGTGCATGGTGTTAGGGGAGTCCACATGATGGCATCCTTCACACTAGCATTACTTACATACCTTTATGTATGTAAGGCTCAACTTCAGGGTCTTGTCATGTAATGGAAAACAATTGACTTCACATATTGACTGCATGTTTAGCAAAACGTCTGGATGGAATTGCAGTGCAAGCTAAGAAAGAAATGAAAGTTAAGAGGGACATGGTTGAAATTGATCGGGGCACACATCTAACTCAGTGGTTTCCCCATGGACCAGTTTTAATGTGACGAGATGGATTCAGACCGTGCTGTTACAGCTAAAATACATTCTGGAGTCGGATTGAACAGCCAGTCATATTGTCTCATGAAACAATAGGCATTTCCAAAGAACATGGCCCCGTGAACGCACAATCAAATCCCGCTGGCCTCACATCAAACAAGCTGATTGGGTAGTGTTCCGGTTACCGATCTGTAAGGTGGTTCAGGCAGAGTGTAATTCCTCTCAGGGTTTCATGTGAAAACACAATCCAGATTTACCTGACAGAAACCTTCTGAAATGCTCTTTTCTTTTGGCAGAACTAGAGGGAGGAAAGATTTGGGGGGGGTGAGTGAAAAAGGCTTGTTTGGCATCGCTGGGCTCCCTGACACCTGCATTTAAAAAGCTGCTATTTTTCCAGCCTGTGTTCCGGGCAGCACCTTTCCTCGCACGCCTTGCTTTCATGTGATTCGCTGGTGGCTGCCGACAAGAGATTACCCCCATCTGGAGCAGATTGGCCAGTGAAGCCATGCAGCGATGATCACTTGATCACTTCGGCGGCGGGGTTGCGAGCGATTAGGTTTTTTTAAGGGGGGGGGGGCACACGCTCGCCTTCTTCATCACACGCCTCAGAGCGGTTTGCAAAGCTGATGAGTGGGGTGTCCGTATTTACTTTTAACATGGAGTATATTACGCCACATACAGTTTAAAGTACAGGATATATAACATGCAGAGTTAATACTTTTAACCAATATAAAATGCTTGGTTGAACAAAAGTGAATCTGCCACAGACCCTGAATTAAAAATGACAAAATAAAAATTTAGTAAAAAAAGGTGTTCTGGAGTATATAAAAAAAGATATTCTGAGACGCCGATGTGAATCATGTTGGGGAAAAAATTGTTTACTTTTGAGCAAAGTTATAACGTTACCAAAGCCTAGTGTAGAGGATTGCCAAGACATTGTAGAGATATGATCGGCACACAAAGCAAACAGTAAGAGACCAGCATTTTCTCATTAGCCACCAGCAGGTGGAATGTGTGTGGATGCAGTGTTTCTGTTGTTGTCCTAAGCTACTAATTCATCCGTGAAATTGCTCATATGTTCATTCATCATCCGACCGGAGCTCCGAACGCCATCCAAAGAGACGAGGAGCCGTTGATTGATAGAATGTTTTCCGAGGGCAAATATGACCTCAGTGCAAACAGGCTGTAAACAGATTTATTATTTATCAAATGAGTGATGAAATTCCAAATAGGAGAACATGAAATAAATGCGTACATGTTTGTGAGACGGTAAAAATCCTGAGAACCCGGGAACTGCTTTTGTAGTGCCGACACGACCCTCCTGGTAATTGGTTTCATATTTAGTTATACTACAGCGCAAACCTCATTGAAACCTATACCAGGGGGGCTGTGAGCTCAGACACATAAATGAAGCATTGTTACCTTTGTTGCAAAAATGCTCTTTGCCTTCCCGTGCCAAGTGCTCTGTTGACTGGACGTCGATAGTTGATTTCTGTTGTAAGCTATGAAATATTCAGCTGGCTGGGCCAAGCACTGCTCACCTATCTGGAATGTACAGTTGAAATTGGTTTGCAGCTAATATAAATACAGGGCATGGCTGTTGTAGTGGAGAGAGATGGCAGAGCCCTCGCGGTGAGTGGATTTAACTCTTAGTCACCGGCTTTTACTGGGAAAAAGGTAGACATGTCGGCTTTAGCTCAGTGCAAGTGAATGTAGAGGCACAAGTGCTGCTTCTGCCCTCAATCACAGACAAGTAATTAGGAAGATGAGGTCATGCGCCGTATCTTTCCTCCATTGAGCCCCCCCCCCCCCCATGACAAACCAGCTGCTCCTCTGCCAGTCACACCTCCAGTAGAGTGTTCCAATGCTCCGTGCCATCCCACTCCAACTGGACAACTGTCTGGGCTCGGAAGGCTATTTCATCTTAGTGTCTCTCTACTTAAAAAATTCCTAGCCCTGGGAGAAAGACGGCTCACAACTCAATATTCTAAGGGATAATGCACCTACAAGATCATATCTTTTTGACCATATTTTGTACCACTGTAGACAAGAGCAAATCAGTGATTTAAGATGAATGCATAAAACGCAATAGAGCAGTACAGGATATCTCTCTAGCTCAATAACTAGTGTTCTTGCCAATGCTGTGGGTTTAACAATGTGTCTGGAAAAAGATTTGAAACGGTGCTGAAATACAGAATGAATTAAGATGTCATTGAAAGCTATTATTCATCTTGGCTTGTCAGTACAAGAACAGCCATTAGATTGGAAAACATTGTGCTTGAGTTTATTTAATTCAGAAAAAATAATAATGGGATACTATACAATTATTGTTTTGTTGCAACTGGCATTCTAATAGTAATAGAATATAACTTATTATTTACACAAAAGTATGTTTAAAGATTTTACATGTGTTAAAACATAGATTAAATTAACTGATATGCAGTTTAATGTATCTATTTATTGTACTGAATATATTCCCAGAGGTATATATACATCTGCTTACTTTACATAACATTGAAATTGATTAAAAAATACAGTTCTTCATAACAATTAAATATTCAAGATAAAGACTCTTTGTTGATGCATTTTCAAGGTCAGCCCCTTAAACGGAAAAGATGAGGTCATTACTTCCACTGAGCTATTTCTGTCCCTTTAACAGTGGCATATTAAACACAACGCTTAGAAATTCAATTAAGAAACCACTCAGCCAAAGTGACCCAAAAATAACCCAGCGAGTTCCTCTAAAACACGGGGGGCTCTGCTTCCAGCCCCGATGCCGCCTCGCATGTGGTTTGGAGGCAGGGGTGCGTAAAACCACAGATTCTTAGGGGCAGCGGAGATTAATGAAGAGTTTCTTTTTCCAGGTGTTGTATTGTGGATACAAGAGCTTTGGGTGGCGAATTGTACCATGGGGAGAAATCCTCTCGCTGGAAATCCAAACAGTAACCCTATATTGAGCTGTGATCCACTTCAGAGCCGGCGCACAGTAGCCGCATTACATTCCCCCAAGAGAAATAGAGAGGCAGATCGCCTGGATCCCTCTCCGATATCGATGAGGTGGTAGGCGCGGAATTCACCCACAAAATGGATGAAACTGGATGAATGAAGGAAGAAAGATGATTTAAAAAACAAATATATATATAGGAACATTTTAAAGTGAGGGTAGATATAGATATAGATATACTTATAAAATGCATGTAGCATACACACATACTCAAATTTGCAGTGATAGACTGGTTTCTGGCAAAACGTCTGTTTTGAATTATAATTCTTGTCATGTATCGGCATGCACAATACCATTATTAATAACGGGCATGGCAGAGGAGCTGGATTGCATGCAAGGTGAAATCATTCTCAGTTACATGCTGCATTGCCCAACCATCCTCATGTGTTGTGAATAATGAAAAAGAAAATGTAAGAATTCATTTTATGGTCTTACTAGTCAGGAACCCAGGTATGTATTAGTCAAAAAAGGAGGAAAGTTAGAACCACATGTTAATTTGAATGGGAGGCACATGGCTGTGATTAGGATCGTGCTGGGAAGGATAGAACCTCACAGTGGGCTGCAGCCAGTACGCTGGGCGATGCTCTGCCTTAAATTGAAATGAATCATAACAATTATGGAGTATGTATATAAGTATATTCACAAAGGAGCAGACAAATACAAAATGGCTTTTTGCACACATGTTGGGTCTATGTGATTTACTTGGTAGACACCACAACAGCCTCTGTTAATTTACTATATTAATACTTGAAGTGTAATATATGGTATTTTACCATTTCCTTCGCCACATGGGGCTTTGTATGCACAGAACCTTCTCTCCCGTCTCAGAGACCTTTGATAATTGGCAACGCTGTGTGAAACGAAATCTTTGAGGTAATTCTTTACCCAAAAGGTTCTATGTGAGCCAAACCTCAACAGGTGTTAAAAATCAAAGCACAGACGGGGCTGTTATTGAGTTTTAATGGTGCTTTTTCCTTTTCTAGCAGCGAGTCAAAAAAAAGCACAGTATGTAAATGTATACTATTGTCTTTTTGTGTGAAAATTATACATATAAAAAGTTTACTTTTAAGGAAGTGTCATAGACTGACACCCCATGGTAAGTGTAGCCTTCTAAGACTGAGGACAATCCTTGGGATCTGAAAGATCTTTCATTCTACAACAAAGAGTTGATAGGGATTGACCAGAGGGCATGATTAAGCAGGGTTCTGCTTTATAAGCCCAGCTCAGTGCTTAGCTCCTCCTGTATGTGGTCTTCATTAAACGGTGGAACACAGAATCCGTCCAATTGGGCCTCACATGTCTCCTGAATATTGCCTATCTAAAAATGGCCAAGCATAACACGACAAAGAGGGTCATATTTGTCTTTTTTTTAAGGTTTCCACTGACATACCAGCAGCTATGGGAACCAGCTTGAGCGAAAAACAACAGAATACCAACTTTTATATCAAGATTTAGTCGCAAGCCAATACTCTGCTCTCTAGATCTTATTCGTGGAGCACGCGCTGTTCATCCCTGCTGCTCTGTAATTATGGATTTGGACTCTGATACGTCCTCGATAATGTCTCTGTTTGTGTGCACTGTCTGTCGTTCAATACACCTGCCTGGAAATTTGATTAAAAACGAAGAAGAGCTGAAAATGGTCTAAGTAAAATAGGCCACAGTCTAATGATATTAAGCATTAAGATATTACGATAAAGATCAAACTGGGAATTCCTATTAAATTAGAAAATCCATTGAACTGAACTGTGGGATTAGTTCAAGGTGTTTAGGATTCCATTAAGGCCTACGAATAATAGGCCCCCACCTTCCATGTTAATGAGTTTGACCTTGTGGCCTAATGTGATTACAGTAGTTTAGGGTTTGCAGGCCTAGGCATTGTAATCTTTGTAGGCGCTTGTAACATGTCATTTTATCTGGCGTTTTACTTGTACCGTAACTCAAATCTTTATGGGTTGTAAAATCCAATATGACCTCTGACCGCTGACCTGTAGCGTCCGACTCACTCAGTGATTTCCCAGTATTCCCAGACAGCTAACACCACCGTGTTCCCCTGGCTGGCGGGAGAGATCGGAGCCTGGGGCGATTCTCCAGCCAAAACACTTTCACACAAGGTCACTTCAAAACTGCCTTGGTCCCTAGCCGGTCTGTTTCTCTTAGACCCACAATAGTAGGATGTATCGTTTTCATCCATTAAAACAAAAAATTATGCACATAATTATGCACATAGTTATTTTCAAAGCAATCTCATAGTGTTAGAGCATGGTGAAGCCGATGGCCTTAATTATCCGACACTGTGTATGACTATTGTGACGTTTGCGGTGTAAGTGAGTCGGTCCACGTGTATTAGATAAAGCTGATCAGATGGAGGTAGTCTAGTTTTCCCACACCAGTCAAGAGGCGAAAACACTTTGCAGCCCTGAGAGACCCCCCCTCCCCACCTTTGTTATCTCCCTCACTAATGGCATGATTGTCGAAACAGAAGCGCACACTGAGATAGGAGCTTTTGTTTAGTTCCGTATCTCCCTCTTCAGTATCTCCCCCGAGTTGTCCGACAAATCTGTCCCGATGGGCTTTCTTCGGGCCATGTTTGTTTGGACATTCTTGACAAGTGGGTGGCGTAAACAGCTCCCCATCCACCAGTCAGGTAGGTGAACCCCCAGGCCAGACCCAGAGGGAGGCAGTATAGCGTGCAGTCCGTTAGCAGGTCCCTGTGAAGTATTTGGTGGGTGAAAGCTCTCCTTGTCAACGCGGAGCTGAGGTGTTTCCCTTCACAAGGGGAACAGAGAACACGTTCAACAGGGGTGGGGTAGTGGGAGAGTAATCTGGGGGTATGAGTGCTGGCTGCCTCCCCTCCCAAGCAGAGCCTCAGCAGACAGCTGTCACCTGTCAGTCTGTTATCAGAGCAGGGGCCAGGGGCCAGGGGACTGGATGTTTGTGTTTGCACTGGAGGGGGGGGTTCATTCCGCTACCACTTAAAAAGACGTCTGACTTTTTTTTAAATTAATTTGTTGGGAATTTAACCTGGTAAAGTGTTTTTCAAAATCACAATATTAACATGGAACAAGATGTTTAAAATAAATGTGTTGAACAAGATTGGCTTTACTTTAGATGGTATACCTAACATTGTTGTTTACCTTTTGTACGTTCTGTAGACTGTCTAAGTTCCAATTGTTTCCCCCCTTGTCACCTCCCTTCTCGTGAATTTTCTCTCCGTTGGGGCTGATGATGGTCCAGTTCAATCAGAGAACAGCTCAGACGACAGGCAGCCAGTGACATCATCGTTCCTTCTGGAAGATGGAGCTGGATAGTGAGTGACACCAGTGGTCGCTGTGACATCCTCCCTCTTCATCGCCCCTGAGTCAGAAGCAGGGATTGTGTGTGTGTGTGTGTGTGTGTGTGTGTGTGTGTGTGTGTGTGTGTGTGTGTGCACGTATTTTTTGGGTTGCAGATAATTTACTTAAAGACCTTAATTAAATAAATTTTGCCTTAACTGTTCATGATAAATAGTATTAGCTTATGAGGGATTGGAATATATTGAAATCCTTCTTTGGCGTACACTGTACGCAGTCATTTTCGGTAATATGCACCATATCTCATTGTTTGCTGGATTGATAATGTTATTTTCTGTTCTTTTTCGGAACGCCGTGGACCATTGGTCTTGAGCCCACCTAACAAAACGCTCTGTGCCTTCTGGACGAGACCAGGAGCATTACCAATGAGGCAGACGCAAATAGTTTTGCATTGCCCCTCAGTCTTATGACAGCTTTGTTTTGTCCGTTTTCATTTCAATCAAGTTAGCGATGCACGCCTCCAAACGCCTGCAGGCTGGAGGCGTGTGCAGAGGATAGCGCAGAGGATTGTCTAGACTCTGACCCAGGACTACGGGGTCTGATGGAAGCCCGTTGCCTTCCCCCAGGGTGTGAAAAGCAAGCGCAGCCCCTGGAGCTGTTGGTCCGTCCTTGTTGTTTCAGGTTTGGGAATCAGGAAAGAAGGAACGCTTTGTTCGACCAAATTACATATCACAGGAAAAATAATAGGGAAAGCAACGTTCCGAATCAGGCGGCCGGCGTGACGATGGCGTAATTTCTTACTGACAAGGTGCATATGTCAGGCCTTTCAGCGTCTCTTGGAGCGGAGATAGCACGTCTAACTATGTTTTGTTTGAACACAAAATGGCAGAAAGGACCATTCTTGATGAATGCCTCACACTGCAGATAAGACTGGGTGACTTATTTTTGCCAGACAAACACCCTCATACAGAGTCATATTGAGTAGGCGGACATTTGCACACACACACACACACATACACACACACACACACACACACACACACACACACACACACATACAGTGACACACTTCCTCCAGGCCTAATTATAAATTTTGTTCCTGTGGGGTCAAGTGGAGTGCACTCCAACAGATAACGCTGGTGGACCCTGATGGCAGTCTGTGGCCTGTATCAGCCCCTGGCCTGCTGTCTGTCTGCCTGCCTGACTGCCCCCACCACTGCACCGGGAGCAGCTCCCCCTACAGGGCCGCTAAGATTGACAGCGAAAATCTGAACTCTGAGATCTGTGCCTCGGCGCCGAACACGTCCTCATTCGTCTCTGACAAAAAGACGTCATAGCGGTCAGTGGGAGGGAGAGAGAGGCAGAGCGATGGGGAGGGGGAAGGGGGTTGGGTCATACCAACAAAAACATGGCCCTGGTCTCTCCTCACTGAGTGGTGGAATGTGCCGGCTGACAGGCCGTTTCAACCAGGCCGTTTGGAAGGGTCGGCCTCGCTCGGGAGACACGGAAAGCCCAATATTTGCTCTATTGGGGATCCATTTGTTTCTTTGTAGCGTGGTTCCTTTGTGACTTCAGGCTGCGGTTGTTTAGAGGATTCTCTGGTGATTGTGTTCTTAATCCGCGTAGCCAATGCACATTGCGTCCTGGGAGGGGCATAATGGCCACATCTACAGGTTGTGGCACCTTGAGGTTTTAGTGCTATTTAGTTTGGGAGTGATAGTTCACGCTTTGTTGAAACCCAACACAGACACTTGTATGACAGCTAGAGAAGATTCGATGGGACTTTCATCCCTCTCCGTAGGTCACGGACTGGCACATCCTCAACAACAAAGTGGACTTTTTTTTCACTATTAAATTTCAGATGGAGACGGCTGTGGAATGCCACACAAAGCCGGCCTATAGCTCCCAGTAACAGCCAGGAGTTAGCGCTAAGCTGCGGAGATGCAAGACTTTCTGACTGTGGAAACCTCCCCGGCACCGCCTCCCTCCCGTCCACTCTCTTCTTCCCCGTGGCCGCACGCCCAAAACGTGCAGACGAGCGGAGGCAGAGTCAATTGGCGAAATCTAAACAACCCGATCGCCACAAAACCCAAAAAAACATCCCCGCCGGCGCGTTCGTTATGCCGCAACGTAAACTCAGACGTGCGGCGCTCCGTGGCACCCGCGTGTTGTGCTTAGGGACTCCGCACTGATTGATTTCTGTGTTTCAGAGGTCAGAGAGGCCGTCCGTTTCACACACGCACGCTGACGCTCCGCTCAGGCGGACCGGCTCCCATCAGGTCCCCGGGCCCGGGAGGCGGAGGAGGGGGAACGGACGGAGGGAACGAGGCAGACTGACAGAGATTGCCGAGGACAGAGAGAGCCAGGGAGAAATGCGATGTTGAGTTATGCCTGATAAGGGGAGAGACGTTGCGCGAGGTGGAGACAAATGGGAAGAGAGCGAGAGCCCCCAGAGGCGGCTGGCCCCGCTCCTTCTCCCTGTCACTTCCCGTTTGTGTTCGGCGAGGCCGTCTGGAACCTCTTCATTTGAAACCACCACGGGGAAAAGCTGAACCTGACTTTTAGTACCATCCAAGAGTTCTGTGTCTCGTATGCTTTTTCTCACCCTCCACTGTCTCAGTTCATATATTTACCTCCGCCTCATTATTTCTTCCTGTCATCTATCTATGTTATTCTCTGTCATCCCAGACTTTCTACTCACTCTCTCCCTCATGGTCCTCTAACCCCCCCCACACCCCTCTCCATGTTTCTTGCTCACTTTCTCTGGCTGATTTATACTACAGTCTTACCTGGGGATTGTCTGTGTCAACAGAAGTGTTAGAGTGTTGTTTATGCTCTTGTTTGAATTGGACAAAGGGTAATGTCCCTGCGGAGCGGGTATAAGCAAGCCAATAGGAGAATAATAAATGGGAATGATAAAAAACCTCAGGGTCAAAGTTGACATCCGGGAAAGACGTTGTCCACTTGAAACCCCCAATGACGTCTCTTTCCTTAACCCACATTCTTTCCAGAAAAACTGATTTCTAAGATGGTAATCTTTCAAATATTGTGTAATGGTTATTTTTCACACCATACAATTTGCATTTGGATTTATTGAAGGGATGTTCCAACGGCAAACGAACAAGGCAGATCCCCAGGGCCTCGTCCTGTCCCCCTTGTTTTTGAGGGGGAAGACTGGAGTCGTGAGAAAGTGTCCCTCGATAAGGAATTAATGCCAAATTTCTGCCACTCAATCAAAGCGAGAAAACGTCATTAATAAAAACTGTAGATTTCTCAACGTGAAACGAAACCTTTATGCCCCCCCGCCCCCCACACACACACACACACACAGATAATAGGTAGGTGGAGCCGGTCCTTTGCCACAGGCCAGGAGAGTGGAGTCCTGCCTGAAACACACAGAGAGAGCCATGGCACTCAGACAGATACGACACAGCTGCTAAAGCTGCTGCCTCTGCTGGGGCCTGGACGGCTGCTCCGTCTGCCCTGAACAAAACACACTCACACACACACACACACACCCACACACACAGTGTCAAGGTACCCAGGACCTCCCACCCATATTCTTTCTACTCCTGACTCATCACTTGTCATCAGACACACTCCTATGCTTCTCCACCCCAGTCTCCTCTTCTACTAATACAACATGTTCCATTCTCTACCGTTCACCTTCTTTTGCTTTAGTTTGAAAGAACAGTAGATAGACAAAAACATGTGGCATAGAGAGAGGGAGATGTGCAGCAGAAAGGTCAAATTTGAAATTTATGTTGACGCGTGATAGAGTAGCCTTTGTGGTATGAGCTTTTAGTTCAAATGGGCTACCATCTTCCTCCTCTTACTGCTCAAATACTAATCTTTCTCATCCCTTTTCATTTCACACACCCTACCTGGTTCTCCTCGTCTCCTCCCTGCCATCCCCTTCCTCTACGGCGGACTGCTTTGAGAGGCTTTGTGGCTGCTGGCCTGCGTGTCTCCCTGCTGGGTGGCCTGTCTGCCCCCAACTGCTGTCTCAGCCGGCCTTATTGGATCTGAGATCCAGATATGCACTGACAGACATACACAGCTAATAGATGTAAGAAGAAGGGGGGGGGACGGGACAGAGGGAGAAGTAAAAGGAAAGGAATTAGACAGGAGGGAATGAATGGAAAAGAGGAGAAGGAAGCGGGTGTTTTGTTTGTCTCCTCCCGGCACAGTTGACACGGATGGAACGCGACGGACATGGAGTAGAGGACGTGTTCCGTTCATGTTGCATTACACGGCACATTCCGTGACACGTCCCCCTCCCCCCGTCAGAGTGAGTGGTGGACTTCACAGCGGGACAACTCGATTCTCTGGGCATCACATGACAGAGATATGGCAAACATGTGAGGCATGCAAACACACGCTTCCTTTCAGTTGCTACGCCAGAGATCAGAAACAGATTCCAATAACTCATAACAAGAAACTGTAACCAAGAGAAGTGTCATGTTTGAGTCTGCAAAAGCCTCTTGTTCTTTCATGGAACTTCTTGATAAAGTTTTAAAAAGAATAAAGAAAATAAAAAGACGTTATTTGAAATTTTTCAAACTTAAAATATTGTTCAATGATATCTATCGTTTTTAAACCCAAATCAACTATTTTAATGCTAACAATAGTCTTGATAAAAAACTCTATGTAGTTGGCCAATAAACACATCTTGTATTTACTTGTGACTATTGCGTTGGAAAGTCATATTAAACATAGTCTGGCCACAGGCCCACCTTCTGTTCAAGTACTGTGTTTAACGAGACCATAAGTGTATATGGCCAGCTCTGTAGACACGGTGCTATACAAACATAAATCAGATACCCGGGGTTATGAATCGTACTCCAAAGAGAGACAATACATGCCTTTCCACATGTACACACACACACACACACACACTCTTTCTTTCTCCAGACAGGTCAGATGAGATTTGTCACGTC
>JAVQJS010045083.1:0-11189 GCA_036024795.1 Galaxias rostratus | reverse complement strand
GTGTGTGTGTGTGTGTGTGTGTGTGTGTGTGTGTGTGTGTGTGTGTGTGTGTGTGTGTGTGTGTGTGTGTGTGTGTGTGTGTGTGTGTCTGTGTCTGTGTCTGTGTCAGTGTGTGTGTGAGAGAGAGAAAATCATCTGATCTAAGATAACTCCCTGGCATTGCATCCCATACCAGGATCTGTTGCTGCCCACCCAGATAAACTATTTGAATAACAATAATAATCATCAAAGCTGTTTTAATGTAAGCCACTGTTGTTTGTTCATAACTCAGAGGTCCATTGTCGTTCGGTGCGTTCATATTCCCTTGGACTCTGTGCCAATAAGCCTTTTGACCACTGGACTGTGACTAATAAGCCACTCTGACTTGTGGTGACGTAGCCTTTATTAAGTGGACTATCTTGTCTGGGCCCCAGGTAGCTAAAGCAGATTAAACTATTCATGACCATCCAGTTCAGGTGCCAGTCAGACCGGCTGTTGACTGGCTCCGACGGTAGGACGGTGGGAGGGGTCCCCCCGAGGAAGGAGAGAGCCGGTCTCCCTGCCCAGCTCCCCGGCAGCTCACCGCCTCCCTTGTTGCTATGGTTACTTCCAGCAGGTTGCCAAGTGAGGATGGTTCCGTCATCAGTAACGAATCAGAGAAGCTGAACTTGGGCAGGGGCTCTACGGTGCAGAAAGTCACAGCACAGCAGAAACTGACAAAGGAGGAGACGCGCAAGAGGAACGGTGAGGCACACACACACACTCACACACTCAGAAATAATCAAACAGTACGTCTGCCAAATTAAAAGGACCCTCTCAGCTCTGTAGGCTTAAAACGTTGTCTTGCTCCGAAATACACACAAAAAACTCCTGCACACAGCCATCCTCTCTCTCTATCTTACTCCCTTTGTCTCTCGCTCTCTCCCTGCCTCTCTCATCGTCTCTCCCTCACTGCAGCTCTTTATAGCCCGAAAGGTATGCACTCAGCAGTAAGCAGAGAGGTGGACCTGGTTAATATGCATGAGACAGACAGACACCAATGACATGATACGCTCTGTCACAGAGGGTCGTCTACGAGGACAAACCCTCTCACTCGCACATAGACCCACATACGGACACATATAAAACGGTCACACAGTGGTTTGTCATGGATCAGGTGTGCAGTCACTAAGGACATGTGATAACATCTTATTGTGCTGTTCTGTAGCCTCAAACATTATCTTTGGTGTAGTTCAAAGGAAAGCTATCCATCTGTTAAATGCCATGTCTATGACAACCAGGCAAAATATGTTTTTGATATTCATCTTCAAGTTTTAATCCAATCCTAAATTGGACAAGAAACGAGACGGGCGTTCTCTGGCTTGTGATTATTGTAATGAAAAGGTCTGCATAATTTATCAGCGGCAAGTTTAGGGGAAATGAAATTGAATCGGCTCTGTCTGATGTCAGATAAGAAAAGAAAAGCCAAAAGTTTTTGCTCCTTTATCTATATGAGACAAATCAAATGATATTCGGAGGCATCAGCTACTCCCTTCTGCTAGGCCATTTGTAACGAAGAGCTCTGCTGTCTGAGCCGTTGGAGGCCATGTCGAGATGTCCCACTTGGAGAGCCAAGTGGACGCAAGCCACCGAGATGTGTGTGTGTGTGTGTGTGTGTGTGTGTGTGTGTGTGTGTGTGTGTGTGCGTGCGTGCGTGCGTGCGTGCGTGCATGTGTCTGTGCCCTACTTTGCTAGGTTAGTATCCTAACTACTTCGTCCTGTGTCCAGACCCCTACGACACCTCCTCAGGCTCCCTGCAGCTCATCTCCGTCAAGCCCATGGCCGCCCAGCCCACCTACTCCCACCCTGCCTCCTCCGACCGCAGCCAGGACTCCGCCATCCTCAACGGCAACGGGGAGGTGAGGAACGTGCACTGACTCACACGCACGAGAACGACAACTCCAGCACCGTTTTCTCTCCGCCTTCATCGCGTTTCCGAGACGCTCTTTGCCTTCCTCTCCGCAGGTGAACATGGCCCTGAAGCAGAAGTCGGACATCGAGCACTACAGGAACAAGCTGAGGCTGAAGGCCAAACGCAAGGGCTACTACGACTTCCCCTCGGCTGAGGGCAGCAGCAGCACCAGCAGAGCCCTGGCCCAGCGGCAGAGGCCCGGCCACGGCCACGACGGACCTCCTGGGGAGCAGGGGCCGGCCCTGGAGCCCGACGACGACCGGGGATCCACCTTTGTCAAGTCCCGCAAGAGGTGAGAACGACGTTGGGACTGTGGTGTGTGTTTACGCACGTGTGTGTGTGTGTGTGTGTTTGTGTGTGTGTTTGTATGAGGTTGTGTGAAGAGTCTGCCTGGTGTTTCTGGACTGGGTAGTTTCAGTTGTTTGTTTGTGTCTCCAGAGGGTCGGGGGAGTCACCTTGCCTCTCTCATCTTGTTGATCCTCCTCTCGAGGCTGGGCTTGGGCTCTTGGCTTGGGGCCCCTGGATCCGTGCAGCTAGCCCCAGGTGCTCAGATTCTGCGCTGTGTCAAGCTAAGAGGATTGGCAGCAGTTTGTTTCAGGGCAGGCCAATCTATAGAGGTCTTCCAGTTACGCAGGCTTAGGACTGTTCATTGCTCCTCACCTCTCAGTCTTTCGGAGGATCAGAAACACATACTGTGGGATGAAATGTACACAGGGATCAGAAACACATGCGGTGGGATGAAAAGTGCACGAGGATCCTAAACACAGAAACACACACTGTGTGATGAAAAGTGGGGATGAGCGTTGACTTTGAGTAGGCGAGGAGTTGTGTCGTTCCGGAGCCCACATGCTGCGCTTGCTGCTTGTGTTTGCCCTCCTCGCCCTATTCCTGATCACCCTTTCTCTTTCCCTCCTACCTATGCAGGCAGAAAGAGAGAGCAAAAAAGTGAAGAGGATGCAAGCCAGCTGATGTGCTGTCGGATATTTTTAAAAACAGAGACACATGTAAGACATGGGTTGCGAGTTCTGCCTACTGCAACAATTGCCGTGTCAACACAATTTGTGGACTGTAATGCATCTTGTGTTCAGTAATTTAGTGTTGTGAGCCATCTGCCATGTCAGTATTGTATAATGCTGTGCTAACTGTTTCCCCCCCTCTCTAAGGTAGCTTTGACTGGAAGGACTTTTGAGTGTCCTTAATACGGCAATTTTCTGCCAGGGCTTGGCAAGTGTGTGATTATGTAAAAAAAACTAATCTGGCAGGGTAGACACAGCTATTTGAAGCTTACTGAGAAGCTGGCAGAGGAAAGTCAGACTTGCCGTGAGAGTTTTGCAAGATAGCTAAGTGAAACCTTTGGAGTAATTGATTGTGACGTGGCTCGCTAAATGTGAAGGTGGAGTTGTCAAAACGCCGTCGCCCATTGTGACTTCTCTGCAACGTCTGCCGCACACTAACCCACTTCCTCTCTGATTGGCCGTGTAGCGTGTTGGGTTAACTATCTCTGTCGTGTGATTGGCAGGCACTCGCAGGGGCGTCAGCAGTCTTGTCGGAGCAGGCAGAGCCTGAACAGCCCCAGTCCCGGTGGGACAGAGATGGACCTGCTGGTGATGAGGGAAAGACCCAGGAGAGGCATAAGGAACAGTGGTTACGATGTGAGTGCCCTCTGCCCCGTCTCACCGTACTCTCAATCCGGGGACAACCACAACATTCATTGGGAAATGTTTTCTTGCTATTACCCGAAGTGGAAGAATATTATTCCCTGATGACTGGGATGGCAGGTTTTCCTGCTGCATCCCTGAAAAGGTTACAGTCAAGTTAACAAATAGGATGTTTTTCGTGTGTTCCAGTGACATTTAAAAAGTTAAAAGTAAAAGCACCTCTTCAGCATAAGACAAAAAAAGGAATCCTCCTACTCGGATCAGGTTTGGAGTTGCTTCTTAGGCAGACGTAACATGCCCACTAATAACGGAGGGTTTGAAGATTCTCTCAGGTGCTTTTTGAGTTACAACACGTCAGGGAGGCTGCCGTCACCTTCCCTGGCTTTGATTTTCCTGCTGTGCTTCTATTGCCGGGGACACAGTCTCTCCACCATTCCCATGTACTCTGTGGTGGAACTTGAAAGTCGTTTTACACCCACCCAGTGGTCATCTCTATTACATTTGTAATTTTCTTTTAGCTGGAGGTATTGCTGATCTATATCGGAGCTCAGTGTTAGCTCTACTCACACCCATCTACCCAGCTCGTCTTCAGCATTAGTATGCATTTTTTTAAGTTACATGTAGCGTTTTACTGTTAGATACTAGTTACTGAATACAAAACTCATGTACATGATTTTTCTGTGCACCGTTCCTGTTTTGTAAATTGTTGTATTAGACCTTCCTGCAGACAAACACATCCCTGTTCCTGGGAGGACCTTGGTTTAGTAAAGAGTTTAGCGGGCTGTTTAACTCAACAGAGACTCACTGGGAACACGTTAAGGGAGAGCAGTGCACACTCAGCATACGAATGTGTGCTAAGAGCAGCTCCCCGACCTATTCTGACAGACTATGTTAGACAAACAGAAACACCACAGTCAACTCTTGGCCTCTTCAACGCAAGAGTAAGAGATCGGGATCGCCCCCACTTGAACGTGTCGAGATTCATATTCAATCCTCTATTTATGAACTCGGCGCGGTGGTGTCGGTGGTGCTGCTAATTGATGCTTACTTTGCAAGGCAACAATACAGCTGATGATTCGAAAGCCCATGACATCACATCGAAACAGAATTTAATTGACAGTCAGCAGCAATCCTCCGCAGACGATTCTCCTCACTGCGCATGAGAGCACATGGTTTTTCTTTGTTCGGCTGTAATCACCCTGGTCCTTTGGTGCCTCCTTTAGGAGCTGGGCCAGGCTGCCCTGCGCACACCCTCACAACAATCCCTGCTAAAAATACAGCAGTATGGGGCTAGCGGCCGAGCCGTCTGCATGCCTCTATTGATTACAGTGGGAATAGTGTAGCCGCAGGCCACATCACTGCGGATCCACGTCTCCGCCTGTCCGTGTTGCCGGAGGAGGGAGAAGGAGGGAGAGGGAGGGAGAGAGAAGGAGAGGGAGAGGGGGGGGACTGATTTACGAGGCGTGCTGCGCTAGGTCCCCCGTGGCTCCCGGCTACTCGCACAGGAAGTAGGACACCCTCAGCTCCGTTTCATTTATCACAGCTTGGGCGGAGGCAGGAGGTGGGGCAGTGAGCATGAACAAGGGATAGGGGAGGAGGAAGGGAGAGAGCGAGGAGAACGGGCGCAGGACCACGTCGTCCGACTAGCGCGTGGACCTCCGGCATATTTGCCGCAGTACTTAATTACTTTGCCTGTAGTTTGCTGGATTGTTTATCGACACAGTTAATCTGGGAGACGGGGCATGTGTGGGGAGGACGAAACAACGGTAGATAAACAAAGCAGTGCCCAGAGCGCTGCTGCTGCTGCTGCTGCTGCTGCCGCCGCCGCCGAGCCCTGTGGGAACGCGCTGCGGGAGCAGCCCGGTCCACTGGACCCAGCCCCCTTCTGCTGATGTATCGCCAAGCGCCAACGTGGACCGTTTAATGGCCCCGCCTGCCAAGTCAGCGCCTTGTCAACAAGCCGCTGGGAGGATGAGTCGGTGACTTCCTGCCTAAATCATTACAGGGACTTTTAATTCCGCTCTCCTCACCTCTCTCAGGGGGAGATGCATTCCACTGAGTAATCAGGGGGACTTTTAATTTCCCATCCTAGAGCAATGGTCGTAAATCAAGAGCGGCTCCAGATGGATTGTGGGATAGATTCCCTCCGAAATTCCACCTGGAGACTAATAAAATGATGGCTTGAAACCACACAGTGAAAAGCTCACAGCGATCTCTCTTTCAATCTCAATTTAGACAAAAGTTACTTGAACACTCTGCTGGAACTCAGCGGTTCTGTGTGACAATGTCAGCTCTTTTGAAGTCCATTCCTTAGTAGGAAACTATTAAGAGGGCCAATTGCTTATATTGTCATTCCAACTGTGAATGGTTGCATTAGGTCGGAGAAAAACTGTTATTAATGATGACTGATTTTGTTAGTTGAAAACCATCCGGTGTGTGTGCGTGCGTGCGTGCGTGCGTGCGTGCCTGCAGACTGAGCCCGAGCTGATCGAGGAGACCGACGTGGACCGGCTAACGGGGCCGCGTGGCTACCTGTACGGCCGCGGGGTCAAAGGTCACTCGGAGACGTCCACCCTGAGCTCGCAGCCCTCCATCGACGAGGTGCGGCAGCAGATGCACCTGCTGCTGGAGGAGGCCTTCAGCCTGGCCTCCGGGGGGCACTCGACGGCCGGACGACACTCCCACCACCACCACCACCACCACCACCAGGCTCCACAGGGCCACTACAGCCCGGGGCCTCCTCCCCTGCCCTACACCGACGTGGTCACCAGCGCACCAGGGACCATGAGCCGAGGCAGGGCAGGCCTGCAGTGGGTGCCGGCCTACGGTGCGGACGTGTACCAGTGCAGCATGCCTAAACCAGTGAGTGGCATTCGGCCTTCCGCCCGAAACAAGTTTCTCTTTGCGAATGTTTAATGACTTTGCTGACTCTCCTGTAGGCCTTCCGGTTCACTCAGTTACCTGACATGGCTGTGGGGTCTCCTCCTCCCCCTCTACCCCCACGCTCTGGCCCCTCTCCAGGGACCTCTTTAAGGCGGTAAGGCACTCCTGTACACAAACACAGACTCTGACTTCTCTTTCTCTGTAAATGCTGAGATTTCACCTCGGGAAAATCTTACCTGTTACCATGGATCGCTGCATTTAATCAGCCAGCTTCCAGAAATTCATATTCAAATTCCCATTCAAAGGATAGATATTTGGCCTGTAGTATGCTGGGACCTGAGTGATTTTAGGTCCTGTATAAATTTGAATGTTAAAGCTGTGCATAGGAAGATGACATGAATGTAAATAGGAAGAGATCACTTTTCCAGGTAGACTGTCTCTGCCACCTTGTGGTGAACCCTTTGTATTGCACTCATTTGATGTGAGCATGTGTAACATGACCCGGCGTAATTCAGTTGCGTTTCCCTAATCGCCATAGCAGTGATTCACAACCATACGTGTGTTCTGCCCCTTCAACACAGTTCATCCACTGATCTGGTGCCCAAGGGCCGGACCACGGAGCCTTCTGTGACAGACATGCAGACCCAGCACAACAGCGCAGCCTACGCTCCGGCCCCCAGAGCCGCGCTCCCCTCGGTCACTACGGAGCAGTCCATGTCCAACTACTCAGGTAGTCTCATGCCACGGCTGGTGAATGCATCCTGATCAATCAGTGGACCTTGTGATGTGTGGATGCAGTTGGCAAACCTTAACGTGTCTCCTCATTACCGCCACACACAGGAAACCCTATCACAGCTGTGTATGCCATCCCAGCCACCAGGCCTGGCTACTCAGAGTACTTTGTTTCCACGCCACCTTCCTCCTACCACAGCCCTTCCTGGATGTCCTACCCCCCCGAGCCTGAGGACGTGCCCCCGCAGTGGGCAGACTCTGTAAGGAAAACGACCCCCCCTTACCCACACCTATCCTAGGAAGTCCCCAAACCTGCTCCAGGGCAAGGAATAGTGACCTGGACCAGAGCCACATTGCAAATCTAAAGGATGCATCCTAAGTCCATCCCATATTACCAAATGAAAAGCCCAAACACTGATCTTCTCAGAGGACTTTTTAGGATTTGGGGAATGCGTTTCAGGCCAAATGATTCGATGATTGCGAGTTCCCGTCTTGTAGGAGTAGGGAGCCATTTGCAGCCACTGGCAGGTCACCTGATTATGTGATTGGGGGGGAACAGGACGCTCTCCAGGGCTCACGTCTACCCTTGAGCAGAGTTTGGTGCTTAACCTTCAATTATACGGTATGCTCCCCTGTCCCCCTGCTCCGTCATTAAAACCAGACGGGTTCCATTCTTTCTGTCGAATCTGTGATTACCCATGTGCTCCTCTCTGCACTAGGCTCTCCTTGTCTGTATGGAATGTCCTTTTTATCCCTGTTTGTCTGCCTGTTTCAACCAGATGCCTTCACGCAGTGTCTTTTTGCAGAACCAGTGTCATTTAGAAACCATTTGCTGAACTGAATTTATGGCTGGCGTTGAGTGGACACAGCAAAATACCGGGGTAGTTGAGCACATTTCCTAAATGAACACCTATTGTCTTCTTTTTCTTTTCGTTGGACGTGTTGTTGTGGTTGTTGTGGTGTATATTAGAGAGAGAGAGAGAGGCGTGCACATTTCATAGTCAAACTCAAGTTGAAGTCATTGTTGGGGTTCAAATGCTATGTTTGAACCGAAGGTCCATTTTAACATCACCAGAATATTCTTTCCCCCTTAATTTCCTTTAATTTGGATGTGACCTTTGTCCAAGTGTGCTTGTGTATATTTTCTCCTTATCACCCATTTGACCTTTTTTTGGAAAATACTGGTGCAAGAGAGACAATGTTCACTCAATAAACTGATACACTAAGGCAAATACAGTACGTAAAGTAAAGACGTGTGTATCACTGTAGCAGCCGTAGTGTTGTTGTTTTGGTGGGCAGACGTTTAGCTATTGTTTTTTCACACCTGACTTACATTTCTTTCTAGCTGGCCCTTCCTGGGTATGTGGAGGCCTTCCCTCATCCCCGCTACCCAAAGGGCAGTAGCCCCAGGCTCCCTCTACTCTACAGCCAGGGCCCTGAGAGGCCCCCCAGCCCCTCTACAGCAGCATCCCAGCATAGCCTACCCGAAGCTGGGGAACCAATGGACAATATGCCCCTCAGCAGCCTCTCCACCTCCGCCCTGGTCCAGGCCATACGCCAGGAAGTGGCCAAGCTCGCTAAGAAACAGAATGATATGTTTGAGTTCCAGGTCTAGTTTCTGCCCCAAGTGCTAAGGCGGGAAATGGCACTGAGGTTCTATCTCAAAGGCACACAAGACTGGAACGTCCTGCAAAAAAACTCTGATCCATTGGTGTTTGTTTAAAAGACAGAGTGTTCCTTTGCCTATTTTGTTTCTCTTTTTACTTGTTACTTCCATTTGTCTCATCATGGGATCAGCAGACTACATAGATGGGGCTTAAAGAAAAGTACAGTTATCTTCTTATCTTATGGTCTTCTGTCCAAAACAGTATTCATCTTCATGCCTCAATTATCACAAACGCTCATTCCATGGAAATATTGAGCGCTGTAAATGTCGCATTCATCACACAATCGTATCATGGGAAAGCATTTCAAGAAATGACATGTTTGTGAACCAATGTAAATGTAAAGATAAATGAGACCAAGTAAATTGTATTGTTTATGCATACAGAGGACCAAGAATATATACAAACACATCATAATGTATATAAATAAGCATGTACATTATAAGGATGTATCGCATCCGCCGTCTCCTTTGGGAAATTATTCAGCAAGAGCATTATTGAAGCCATACAACAAATGGTACTGGCTAAAGTCACCGCCTTGTTACTCACTACAGATACTGAGTTACTTTGAAGAGTCCAGATACAAGGGATGTTTGCAGATTGCATTCTGTTTGGGCCAAAACGATTCCTGCGAGGTCCAAAAGGGATTCAACACCACTCATAATGGGAGACTCCCGATGACTGCATCTCTGGTGGTTCATGCACTGCCATAGACAGGGGGAAGACTTTTCATCTCAACTTCTCCTCTTTACCGTCTTGTGATTGCACATGCACTGGCAAGAGCACTGTCTGAGTGCCGAAACTAATATGGCGGCAGTAGGAAAATATAGCAAGGAGATCAAAGAGATCATTGCATTTTCTTCTTGGTTGTTGCAGAAAATTGGTACCATCTTAGTGTCATCTCGACAAGTCTTGTAACATGTTTTACTAAGATTGTGAAAGGGATTCTAACATAAAAAGAAACGTACATTACAATCTAAAATGCGTACATACCTGTACAACCATTTTAAAATGATTGTTGTCCATCGTATAACTCCAGGGGCATGGCTACTTCTATTTTTCCATTCATTTTGAACGTATTGCAGAATTCGGATACCAAAGTGGGTTAGTGAATACAGCTAAGCGTTATTTTAGGAACGGAAAAATACACCAGGGAGCAGCCAACTCCATTTGGCAGACAGCTCATGATCTAAGATAGCCTGGAGATTTGGACAAAGCCTCAGATCTGTTAGTGTGTTCAACACTTTTGTTGTTTGCGTAACCCGGTTCATAGCGTTGTTGTGAATGGCTTTCCCCAGAGAATAACTCCTAATGATTGTACTTTGAGTGTAATTTCAAAGACAAGTGGATTGAAAAGCACTTTATTACGCCTGTTTTTATTAACGTCAATGTGGCAAATCGTGGGTATAAAAATATATTTGAATGAAATCAATTTTATAATTCACAGTCAATTATCAGACGTCACAGCACCATGTATAGACTGGCCCCCTATAGTCTTCATCCAGTTGGTATGCACATTGGCATGACAAAAAAACTAGCATTGAAACCTAAATTATTGATGATGAAAGCATCTACTTAAGACGAGAACAACAAAGGACATACACCATTTCCACTGTAAAGTTTCAATCTCATTGTTTGTAGATAGCGCATTTTGGTGCCAGGATAAAGAGAAGGAGAAGGTTGTTTTACGGAAAAAAGGACTATTCTGAAACAGATTCGTTTTGCCTATTGTTTATATTACAGTGACATAGTCTGTTTCTTCTGTGCAGATAGTTGTTTTAGTCACTTTGGCTTTTTTTTTTCTTGCTCTGTGTAACGGAATGTTTTCTGCTCTCCAGAAAGCGATCTTTTATACCCAATGAACACGTTGTGCAATCGTAAAAGTACTGTCTATTCCAAAAAAGAAAAAAAAGAATAAGAAGCTTTTGTCTGCTTGCCTTTGCTTGCTGCAGTGGCTGCAGTCTTACCATGTACTGTACTGCAAATCAAATCATGTTTGTGTACTGTATACTGTATGTGAACACCTTTCACATTGTCATGATGAATTATTATTAATTAATTAATAATAAAACTGGATTCTCGATAAAGAGTCAACGTGTGCAAGAAGAACCTTGTCTTCAATAGACACATAGATCATCTGATGGCTTTTTGAGTGGTGATTTTAGGACTGTTGACCAATATTTATTCCGTGAAATTAAATAAGGTCATTAAAATACAAATAAAACAAGTCTTTTTGTCTTTTCAATTATGGTCTCTTCGTGTTTATTCCTTTCAACTGCTGCTGTTGAACTTTCGCATATTTGATGGTCCTTAGGAATTGAT